>DWGW01000915.1:0-12692 GCA_018247775.1 Udranomia orcinus
GTGCGACTATTTGAATTAAAACTTCTATTTTTAAATTTAAATATTTAACATACCCGACGATATTGAGTGTTATCTACACAATTACTAGGCACATTAGAGCCCAGGTGTCCACATAAACAGTTCATAAATAATGTACCTTCCTCTTGCAATTGTTCCGTAATGAGTCCTTTCCGAGATAAATGCACGTGGCTTGGTCACGCGCCAAGAGTATAAACATTTAAGTGGGTGAAATGTTGCCTGCATTTTATGTAGGCTACGGTTGATAGCAAATTTCGTCGCCTGGTTAGCACTTGGCCTCGCTTGCAAATAAGCAGCGGCGGAATTGTTTCCTTACCTGTTGACAAGTTACTTTGTGTGTGCTAATTGAATTTTAGAATTACTAATGTTATTGTTGTTGAGAACTGTTGTTGCCATTGATATCAAAGTGAAAAAGTTACTGTTGTTAACAAGCAATTTGAATATTGCATACCGTTACGTGTATGTTGGTTAGTTAGTTAGTATTGGAGGGAATTCTAATTTTAGAATTACTATTATTATATACTAGGTAATTATTTTTATTGTTGTTAAAAAGCTATAAGAATTATTGTTTTATTGTTGTTGCTACATAGTTGTTTTTTTAACGCCAGGAAAATTTGGCACGGATCCCACCGCCACGGGACCGAAGGAGAGTTACGTGGGGCTACAACCCACTAAAAACCTCACGATGTTCCTTCCCGCCACTACTGGACGGAGTCGCGGAGAAGCTTTGGCACACTTCAGCGACTCCACCAGTTTCTACAAAGTAATGTTAGTAGACGTGGGTCTTCATTAGTTTCGGCATACCCAATTTTCATAATTACGTTTGTATGTATCGATTAACGTATCCAAAGTGGCGATAATTGCTTCGAATATACTTGTTTTTATTTTATTATGATCAAAATATTTAGTACGTAATGCCGAATGAACCCTCCTTTGACATATAATAATTGTTGAGCGTGTGTCCTAATATATCATATCATAATAGCATTTACAATAACATAATTTTAGTTGATACACTAAAACCAACATACGTTCATGATATTACTCAAAATATTCAATATGCTTTGTCCATACTGAATTCAAATGTGAGCCCTGGCGTCGATATCAAAGCACCAAAGCATCGTGACACGAGAATTTCTCATAAAGGCACCATTCAATCGCCATCGAACACAACTGCGAGTGCCCCACAGGAAGTGGCGATGGGGTCTAAATGATGTGGTTAGCACCTCGAACGTTCATTAAAATGTCCACAGTCAATGAAACCACAACTGTCAAAACCAGCGCTGTCCTGAGCCAATATCTTTATGTCAAAGCTACCTGACACCCATTAGCGACAGCGTACACCCATCCCGCTCTGTCATACGCAAGTCACAAAGGAGCATTTTGTTTGTATGTTTGTGTGTAGATGGAATTCTTGGAACTGATGATAACATCAAAATGCCTTCAATTCTGAGACATTAATATTGAGTAAATGTAATTTTGAGCCCGAGAAGCATAAACAAGAAGTTTAGCCGAAGTTATAGTAAATCTCGCAAATATAATGAATATACCAAATCTTAGATAAGCTACGGACAAATAGCGTTATGATAAAAAATGTAAAAACACTGTAAAATCCAAACAGGTGTGAGCGGCAGACAAATAAGACGAGACAGAAAAAATAAAAATTACATTAAATATACTAGGTACAAAGTGTAGGAATACACAGGCGACAGAAGCCGCGCGGGAGGCTAGTGTAGAGAGAAAGGGATGGGAAGCGTCGCTCGCATCCATCCCGGGATTAGATCTAACGGGCGACTGGGGAGTGAAACTGACGGCAAGGAAATTACATGCTTTTGAATTATCGGGCAATATTCATAGCTTGGTGTTGTGTGGTAAACGGCTATTTTTAAAATTTCTCGTGGGATCCAAGCACAGATCTGGTGGAGCAATTCTATATTTTAATACTGGAACAGTTCGCAGCCCTGGAATTGTAGAAGATAAAATTATATTTTAAGTACAAAACTAGGTCAAAAGAAAAGTTTAAATAACCATATATAAAATAATAAATTTCACTTGATTGTGATTGGGAGTATACGAGTATTTCTCTTAACAAAAAAATACACAATACTATTAAAGAGGGTCATGGGATCATGGAGTGTCCAGAAATAAAAGCAAATACATCGACACAAAATAAATTCAGAATTAAAATACAAGATGTTACTCAAAAATAAACGGGAAGTTCCAAGAAAAATCCTTACAAATTAGGTCCAACAAATTCCGAGCAAGCTCATGTAAATTTATGTGAAGTTACCTTACCATGCTAATATTTATATAAGCTGGGAACCAGTGAAAACTCGTTTAGTCTTAATGAAGACTTTTGGAAAAGTAGAAAAGTAGGTCGGTACTGTTGATTGTTGATATAAATCTCATATGAGATTTTACGATGGTAGAACCTTTTACGGTCAAACTTCGAAGGCACGAGTATCACATTTATTTCTGCTCTGTTGCAGCAGCTCTCGAGCGACGAATATTATATTCAGGTTTAAAGGATGTCGTAAGCGAGAGACTTTAAGAGACTTATCCATAGCATAGCATTCTTAAACTATACATCTGTGACTTTGATTACAGCTATCCATGGGCGGCAGTAACCACTTATCATAACTCGAGTTACGAGTATTATATTCAGCTTTGAAGAGTGTAGTAAGCGATAGATAGTTTAAGAGACACTAACCATATAGCATTTATCAGTCTTCAACCAAACATCTATGATTTTAATTGTATTATAACGTGTACACGTTCGTTTGCGATTTCAACGCTATACTCGGTATCTACACTTCATAAAATCGACCTATAAACGTCCCTAGTCCGATAACAATGTCGGTATTCTATGGACAAAATTCGAATAAAAACTGATACTTTATAAGGGTCGCCTGAAACTAATTAGGGCCAGTGCTCTAATTAATAGGGAGAGATAACCAATGTTGGCATTAACGGATAATAATTTATCTCTCTCTGACATAAATAGAATCCAAAGGCAGGCAGCGCAAACACAAAGGATCATCGATAAATAAATAAATGTAATAAGTTTAGAATTGTATTTTTATTCAATTCAGTACTTTGCACGTTGGTGAAAAAATATTTTAAGAATAAAACATTTTTTTTAAAAAGCATTCTGTATAATTGAAGATCTTACAGTGCCACTAAATTCTCCATTTGCTACATAATTTGAAAGAAATCATGTAACAGCATAAAAAATACTAGAATGTGAATGAATTACATCTGAATTGTTATATAAAAATGTCAAAGAAAAAAATATACATTCACACAACACAAATTACACTAATTACGAATTACGAATTACACAAAGTGAACGAAATCCCCAAACACACAAGGGATCCTGATGTAATTCTGTTATCATCAAAAACGTATCAGGCTTAAATAGCCCCAGTGTACCCTGACCTGTTTACTGTTTTCCTTATTCAGCCGAATCAAACTCTTCCCCGTGGTTTATTGAGGGCATCGAGGCAAGAAATATATTATATGCCACTTTTATTTCTCCTACCTGACGCTGACCACGAAGGGGAAATTTTTCCTTTTGGAACTAAGTTAGCGAGGCGCGAAGTTTTGGTCCCATTTCGCAAATAGTGTTGATGGAAAGTTTTAAGCGAATTGGCGCTACTTCCGGCGAATTCTTTTCGGTTTTTGTTTCTGGCTGTCGAATGTATTTTCTTATGGTGAAAGACATTATCCTTACTGGCTGATTTGTCGTAGACGTACTGTGTGACGTCACGTCACGTCACACGGTTGCTAAGTGGCGATTTGCCTGCTTCTTGAATTAAGGACCCCCATATATTGACCCCCAGATATTGTACTATATTAAAAGAAATTAAATACTATATCCGATTAATGAAAACGTAAAATCATTTTGTACAATATTTGTAAACATATTAATCTAAAATGTATGTCAATATTACAAAAAGCAACATAACCTGCTTAAAAAACTTGAACATACATATTTGTTTTTTCAATTCTCGAGTTTTTTACTTCTCACTGCACAGTACTGTGATCTAAAACAGTATATACAAATATAAAATATTTTAATCATGATAAGCCTATTACAAGTCCATAACGGAATTTGTGGATCCTTGTCATATTATTACCGTTTTATGTTCAAAACATTAATGGCATAATGTCTCGAGGGAGCCGTGACCTCTTCCTATTTTCGATATCTAACGGGATCAAACTTTGTCGGCTCTGTCTTGATATAGGAAACGGGGCAAGAAGATATATGTCAATTTTATTTCCTCTACCTGACGCTGACCACAAAAAGAAAAAAATGTTCGTTTCGAAACAAAGTTAGCGAGTTCGACGGACAAAGTTTCGGCCCCATTTCGCAAATAGTGTTCATGCAAGTTGGTACTATTTTTAGCGAGCTCTCTTTATTCTTACTTCTTATAGCAAAAATCTTTTCGTGTTGGAGATCCGGCGTAGATGAATTTGTGGCTTCTTTATGTTTTCTGATATTGGGTATTGTCTTTTTTAATCTCAAAAGTAATCACTATCGGTTCGATCTATCAATAGAAGTACAGACATTAAAATATGTGTCATTTTCCGAAGTCATGCGTGTTATAGAAATAATACATTGAGAAGAACGGGAGATTTAAGTTTTAAACTTGCTACGATTAAATTTCCGCGATGAGATGTGCAGTTTACCTTTCCATATTTACCCAGAACTAATGATTATGTCTGTCATCTACCTTTCCATATTTACCCAGAACTAATGATTATGTCTGTCATCTAACAAGAAGAACCTAACAGACGCAAAACTACTTCTTAAGCCTTTTAAGCCGATTAAGATTCTCCTCCCGCAACGCGATTTCAAGCCTTCCCACGCACATAAAAGATATAGATCCCAACAGTTAAAAGACCCGTTTCCTGAACATATTACATTCTACCCTCTGAGCGAGACCACGCAAAGGAAATATTCTCAGCTTACCCAAACATAATGGGAAGGGGTACGTTATCTGAAAAAATCCTTTAATCCCTCACACGAGCTTCTTTAACCGTGATTTTGTTCAAGTGTCCATCCAACTGTGAAATCGTCTTTACGGTACCCAGTAATGTGGGTACTTTAAATCCGAAATAAACGCAATAAATCGCGTTTGGTTTGTTTCAGTCATTTTTGTTGACTTGGCTTTGGAAATTGGGTTCTGGGACTTAAATACGAGTAGATACATCCAGTATCTATAGCTTCCATTTACTAGGGCTGTATTTACAATATTAATTTGAAATAGATTTCGAGTTCAGTCTCGTCCAAAGTGCTAAGCCGAGGCATTTCAGTGATGTAAAATAAGGTAACGTAATAAATGCACCCATTGTCTTAGAACTTGTAAAGTTCATTTGGACGGATAGCATCTTGTGACACAATATTGAAAATGTTATCAAATGGAGAACTTTTTATATTAAAACATTTAAATCGCAGGATTTTGTATAATCAATATGTTTTTTAATCATCATAATCAGAATTGTCGTCTATGTGGCTTTTTCATATTTTTAGTAGTTGGATTTTAATAGTTAAAATCACTGAGTTAGCTTGGTTTATATTTACTTCACTAATCTTTTTATAGTTAACTAATATTCAATACTGTATAATCACTAACTTAATATAAAAGAATACACGTCGAAATTAGTTTTCTCATTCTTAAAACAAGAATACGAAAAAGAAGAAGACTCTATATAAGCAAAAAAAGGGTGTACAAAGCTTAATATTACGAATATGTTTTTTTTTTTTAAATTACTAGCATGTCAATACATACTGGTAATTTTGTTAAACCCTCCAGCTAAGCTCGAAGGCTTGTGTTAGGAGTGGGTTCAAGTCAATAGTGCAATGGGGGAGTGGGGATCGAACCTCTCGATCTTAAGTCCGACACACTACCCATTGAGCTATTGCCGCTTTATATGGCCACACTTGGTGAACAAATAACATCAACTTAAAAGTTATTTCAAAGTATTAAGTTAAACATGGCTTATATAAGCATGAAATCTATTTCCCGCAATAAAGTAGCACTTTCGAGCAATCCACGACACTTGCGATCGACATCTTTGACAATTACAGGAAATTCGCGGGAAAACGGTACCTTACAACTCAAACTGCTCTTGAAGTACGCTTCAGCAATTCTGTTCGGAATGTGAGATATAATTAGTTTTTATGTAATGGCCGATAGGTTATGCTGATATATTGAATTAATGCCTGAATCTCAATCTGATCAATGAACGTCTATTCTGCTTTTCTGTGTTTATTTCTTTCTAGAGCGTTTGAGGATTTTTTAATTTTTTTTAAGATATTGTTATTAATTTCCGGTTAAATGAAGAAATAATCCCACCAATTTCATATAGGCTCACAAATTCAATTCTTCACATTTCACAGTTTCCAAATTACCAATAATTATGCATATAACAAATACTTTCGCAAAGTACACGCGAATCCACTTTGTTAGCGAAATTCATCTCTTCTATGTATATTATATGTTCCGAAAGGCTATTTAAGTGGTTGGCCATGTTGGTTCTATTAGTTTGGACAGTAGTCGATAGATGGCGTTGTATGTTGACTTATGTTTTTATAACAGTTCACTGAACGGAAAACTGATGGATTCAGGTTAAGCTAGGTCAGACAAACTGAGGCTTTTTGCGTGGTTTTTTAGAAAAGCGATATTTACGTTCTGTTTTTTAAGATAGTTAATACAAAGATACTACGATAAACCAAATATCAGTTAAAATGGATAATGCACCTGTCAATTACATATTTATTATTACTAACGGTCAAACGACAGTTTTAAGGCCTATCTTTTCCCGTAGCAATAACACATATTTTTGCATAATATCAGTAGTGTTAGCGCTAATACTAACCTAACCTAACCAAAACATACTTTGAAGATAATAGTAAGGTTTCTTCGAAGAGCAATTAGCGGGAGAGCTACTTCTATTAAAGTTTCCATCGCTACTTTGCCGCTTCCATCATAAACAGGAAACCTTAATCGTCCGCAAAAACGAAGCGAGCGTTTAAATACAACAAGAACACTCACATTAACCTTTCACGACATAAACGACTCGGTTATCTTCAAAAAATCTAAATCCATTCCGGGGTCTTAATTAAAAAAATGTCTTAATTGAGTTCTTTGAAAAATTTCTGGGACGATAAAAATGTTCCGGGGTGGTTATGAGGGTTGCGTGTTAATGCCCCGCCCCCTCGGTAATTTATCCATGTAGGGGTAGGGAAGGGGGAGGGGGGGGGAGGCCTACTTTTCATACAAATACTAGGGATGCTAAGCTCGGTAAACCGGTCAGGGTCGTGGCGGAATTACCGGTCATTTTGAATAAGTGTTGGGACGTAATGAATGGGCTTTGTGCCCCAAATTAGTGTGTTTTGCCTCTTTTACCCTACGTCAACCAAATTAAAGAACTCGCTTCTAGTGTCATTAGTTGTAAGTCTATATCGTTTTGTGTTTCAAGATACTTTTGTAGATCTCTTGTATGGATGCTAGTATAATGGATGTTAGAACTGAACGATAACATCATCAGTTGTCATGTACGTCTACAAATTTAGTATCATACTTCTCATTCCAATGTTAAAGTTAGGAGCCGCATAAATAAATTAGGGTATATATGTAGGTATATATTTAATATAGATTGAATATATTGGCGAATTCCAGTGCTTTTATCTTAGAAAAAGGATTTAACTTTAAGTAATTTCCAATTATTTTTCGACATCTTATGAACCAAGTAAAACTAACATTTTAACTAATATTTTGATATTTACATCTAAGAATCTAAAATAGAATACTACTAACATCGCCTCTTGTGAAAATAAAAAAAACCCTTTGCTACCCTTTACATGTCTTTGTAAAGAAACTAAAAAACAAAACCAATCTAAAACCCCAGTCATAACTCGGACATCTAAACAATAGAAGTGACATGCGAAGTATTCGGCGCGCGAGATCCGAGCGGACATATTTCGAGTTTCAAGCGTACGTGAAATTCCGAGCGCAATTATTTCGAGTGCGCGGGAATTTTCGGGAATTCGGGAACGCTCTCGCGAGGACGTGGAGGTCCTCTTGACACAGTTACTATCTGAATTAATTATAGCCTATACTCTCGACAGGGCTAAGTGTTTGAAGTGAGTAGAATAAAGTTTTTAATAAAACAAAGTAATAAAAAGCAGTAATTACTCTTAATTAACTTAGTTAGTTTTTAATTAAACCTTTGAACTATTTAATTACTAAAATAAGATGACTTTTATCACGAACGGGCTATAATAAAGTGATGGGAAATATACAAATGTGCAGAGATCTGTCTTTAAGATATTATAGTATATGGATTTCCCCGCGAAGAGATAATTAAAATGTATGGTTAGCACTAACAACGTATATATTTATATTTATATACAATACATTAAACAGAAGCTACGAATAAATTCTTCTAGAAACATGGGGAAAATTGGTTTAAATTTTAAAATGATAATTAAGAATTAATTGCCAGGTTGTGGTTACAGTGTAACCACAGTCTGTCTTGCTGATTTGTCGTATTACGTAAAAATGTATCAATTTTCAACGTACATCGAGATAACATTTCAATAATTGAAAGCCTATATATAAATGTGATACGCAAATAAATTTAACGGGTAATTATGCCAAGGTTTAACTCAAAATTGACATAATAAAGCTTTTGAAGCGGTCGCGAAATTTATTCGCACATATTTGGAGTGGTCGCGGAATTCCGAGCGCACATATTCCGAGTTTGGAGCGCCCGTGAAATTTCAAGCGCAATTATTTCGAGTGGCCGTGAATTTGCGAATGATTTTGTAGTAGTAGTTTAGTGGTCCGCTTGACATCATTTCTGTGTAGATTAATACTTGTGTACAGCACAATCCACCGGTTATAAGCATCCGTAGTCGATTGGCCAAATGTAAATCGTTTTAATTTTACTATTATGTATACTTCTGTCCTGTCTGTATGTGTAAGTCCATAGTATATCCGTCTATCTGCATCTTAGTTACCGACGTTTTATTTTGAAGTATAGATGCAACAAGGCAGTATATAACATGGACACAATGATGTACAATTAAAATAAAGAATATTACCTAAGTGTCAGTGCTCTACGTCTTTAAATATGTGGGGTTCGAAATTAGTTTACTTATGAAGTATACCTCTACAATGACAAAACATAAATTGAATAATTGTAATGATATACAATTCGTTGAGACTAACTAGCAAATCCGTGTCTTTGAAAAGTACTTTAATATTTAATGTATGAAAATAGTAAAACTGAGCAATATGGATCCTAGTTCTGTATTATCACAGAAGGGAGAAAATGCAAATTATTTTAAAACTTTTAGGGCACATAAACAGCAATACTAATTGCTATTCAAAATAATTGGAGCATACATACATAATTTTGCGTGCGACGTCGAGTCTCCTGCCGCCGCGTGTAGAGGGCGCTTGAGTTCGTTTGACATGATTATTATCCGAATTAATTACGCTGGTACAACCACTACTATTATGTTATAATATTACGTTGCTTTGACGGAGTGTTCGTAATACAGACAAAGGGTTGAATCTCTTTATTTACAAGCTCAATCTGCTCAGTGCTGTATAAAGGACATTAGATATCCCGTCGTCAGTATTGGTATCAAGACGCAACCTTATCTTGTTCGTTAGAAAGGACATGAAATTCCCTTGTCATCTGTACCGTGTCAAATGCCATCTGAGGCTGTACATAGACACGTCCCATGCACTCTGTGTGAAGCGTTAAGTCCCTGTCTACCAGCATCTGCTCTTCAACCGTCACGTACATATAGGACTCATTATATACCTACGTAGAACTTCTGCAATATGTACGGTTGCTCATAGTTATATAAGAGGTTTGGTTTGGTAAAATACTTTGCTTTTAGATATTTTGTCTCAATGTTCAAGTAGAACACTGTTCTAATTTTAGCTACTCATTGTTTATTATTCTATTTATAGTCTATGTAAAATTCAATTCGTTCTCAAATAGATGAAATTACGCATCACATCTTAGAAAGGGATGCGTAACCCTTTCTAAGATTGTTATAAAAAATGTTAGGGGTGCAATATAATGTACTAGCGATCGCCTATCAGCCGATAAAAATCGACCGAACCTTGTAAACTGTTTTTATATATTGTATAATATTATAAATGGACGTAAAAAGGCATAGAAAGTTTGCTTCACGTATTTATATTATGATAACAAAATATAATTTTTCATTCCAAGCCATTAGTTGTAATTACAACGCGACACTCAAGCTCATCCCAATAACATCACGTCGGTTCATTCAAGCTTAATCGGGTCAAGGGGCGCTCCACGCGACAGCTGATTCGCTACGAGTGCCGCCCGACGTCGCTCGTAATTCCGCGCCCACTTCAAATGCACTCGAAATCACAGATGAATTTCACATGCGCCTAAATTGTTTTACAGTCACCGTGCGATTGGTTGGCAAAAAGTCGATAGATCCGCTAGAGTGCTCTGTGATGGCGGAGTTAACACGATTGGTGTGTGAAAAGGTTTTTGAATTCATAGATTTGCTAGTGAATGCTGTCACGTCTCTGTGTAGATTGCGAATGCCCAAAATATAACGTATCAAAAATCGTATAACGTATCGTTTTGAGACTATTCTCTTTACGGCTGGCCACGAGCGATTGCTTTCTGCCTATTTTGAGGGTAGATATAGTACCAAATAGTACATAGATCCGACAAAGTATTACTAAATGTCAGTAAACTTTGTGTTACTCTAACTCTGTATTTGAATTAATCCTAGACTCTCTTATACATCGTGGGTCTTATCAGGTTCCGATATACATACATACGTTTATTTTAACTCCTAGTTATCCATCTCAGTCTACCCTACCTTGTCGCGGATCTCCTGTCTCATCTTCTCGCGTTCCTCCTCCATTTTGCGGTGCTTCTCCTTGCGTCGCTCCTCGGCCTCGCGGATGGCCTCCTGCCGTTCGCGTTCCGCTTCTTCTTCCTTCTCCTTATCATCGCTGTCATCACCATCACCACCAACTGCCCCTGGAACAAGAGGATTTAGTTTTAGGTTGACTATCCTTATAATATTTTTATTAAGAAAACTATTGATACTTTTTGGTACTTTTGTCAACACTAGAATTTCTAGTTGCGAACGCTTGTACTTCTTGGAATATTTACTGACACTATAAATTTCGAAGATTTGTATTTTCGATCGATAAAGTTGGCAGCACAATCTAAGTGTCCTTGTTATTAAAAATATCACAAGCACGTTATGCTGATATTAGAAAATTGGTCACTCCTCCAAACTCAAAGTCCACATACATGAATTTGAGCTTAGGAATGTCCATGTCATTAGTGCAATGTGAGAGTGTAGATCAAAAATACTATCTCTCTATCATAAGTCCGACGCCATTGAGCTAAAGCCGTTAAAACTTGTAATTTTGCTACTGTATTTGCTATGAAAGACTAAAACATCTACTTTTCAAATGCTAAAGATAGTCCAAATATATATGATACAAATATGGTTTCTATTTCAATTCTCCTTGAACTTGATTAATTAACAGTTCCAAGACGTCTGTACTCAAGAATAATATTTCTTAGGTGTATTGTTGTATCTTAGGCATATCTATATCTAGGTAACTAATGATCTAAGGCAAGGATGGAACTAATGACGTTTAATATATGACGCGACGTTTATCCCGTAATCTGGATCTCCGGCCTGGAGGCTGAGGATGCGCAACTAATTGAGTTAGGCAATTCGGTTACGTCACTATTAAGGCATTATCTAGGTCAGGTTCTAAAGTCACGTTTTGTGTATATACGTAAGATAATTTGCTTTAATTGTGTTAGAGATGAGTATAATTGGTTTTCAGTACTAATGCTTGCTGTGTGAATTGTACTCCACGGTAGCATTTTCGCTTACGCGCTTACACGGTAGCTTAGTCGCTAGCATCAGCTAGTCTCTACTAATGCTATAAATGCGAAAGTTAGTGACGATGGCTGTACATTTACTACTCGTTCACGCAAAAACTACAACGGATTTAGATGAAACTTTATAGTAACATAGGTAATACATCAAAATAGCGCATAGACTATAAAGATACTGTAAATCGGCCAAAAGACAACGCTACGTGTCAAGTAATTCGAAAACTGCCATATTACTGAATATAATAACAAGCAAACCCGGCCAATAGTAATGAATAAGACTCCAAACCAATCTGAGCCAACATAGAATGCAATTTTCGAATCAGCTCAGAAAAACAGTTTAAAACACAAAGAGTGGCAATCAGTGTTGAGCCGCCCCCCTCCGCACGTCAGCCAACCTCAGTCACATGTGTTCCATTATCGTCTATTCCCCGCCAATAAACCCAATTAGACACATCCTGAATCGTAATCGAGTTTTAACTCGCACATGGGACCTTTTGTTTTGTAGTTTTTTTGTAACTCGGTCCATTTTTTTTTGCTTAATTGTGTCCGTGTTTTGTGTACAATCTATTTGTTATCTATCTATTTGTTATTAGGAATGCCAATAGCAGCTCGGAGCCTGGGTTTGTGCTGTATAGCACCGTGCCTCGGAAGTACGTAAAGCCGTTGGTCCTGCGCCTGATCTCTCACCGGTCGTGTCGGTTTGCCGTCCCATCGGAACATGAGAG
>DWGW01000916.1:0-12691 GCA_018247775.1 Udranomia orcinus
GAAGGTCGTACCATAATTTTGTTTATAAAAAGGAAATCATAATTGAACAATAAAGCATAGATGCGTTTTATTTCAACTCAATTTACGAAATGTTTTTTTATAAATTATTATTTTATGTTTACGATATGAAACTATTTATAGGTCGTTTAGTGTAAAATAACTTACACCTAATAAAAAAAATTAAACATATGCTGTAATCGTACGCACACGTGACGTCACAAGTCAAAAATGCAGTAGCGAAGTGCAGGGCTGGTGGCGGCGCACGCGCATCTCGTCATAGCGCGATTGTTTACCCCACTCGTAACGTAACTGCGCGGTTGCCGCGCCGCGCTCGCCTCCTCTCACTTTCGCGCCAACCGTCTCGCTCGCACCGCATAGGCCCGTCTCATTCGCACGCGCCGCCTAGCGGTGTTCGACTTTTTTGGCCGTGCAGTTTTTTCCCTTCGCGGGTTTGCTACTTTTGCCCGCTTACGGGCCCACATTGTTTACAGTAAACTGTTAATTGTACGCAACATCCTTGCCCTGTTGTGGCGCGGCCGTGATAAATCATTGGGCCTTTTAATGATTCCGCAAATTCAGATTTAATTATTTTGTAGTATGGCGAGATACGATGAAGAGTAGTAGGTAGTACTGTTGTGTTTTCGACAGCTCAAACTACCCCAAAATACTTACAATTTATTTGCGTTTTATTGACGAAACTGATAAATTCTGACTTATGCAGTTCACGAGAACTGAAAATAAATTATTTTCTGGAAGTTCGTTAATTACAGCGGAGAGTCCAGCAACCATCGCCAGCGGCGGAGTAGTGGTTCACAAATGGGTCAAGTTTGTGTATTTCGTAAATAGACTACGGTTGTTTGTTCTAAAAATTTAAGTGTTAAGAGTTTATTCTCGGAAGTTGTTTTGTTGTATTGTATCGACGGCCGCCGCTGCGCTCCTGTCGCTCCGGCGAAATATACAGATGGAGCTCTGGCATTGTTTGTTATTGTTCGTTGTTTGTCGTTTAAGTTTCTGTATTTTTAGTATAACTGATTTTTATATCACAAGAATTGTAATTGTGAATAGTTTGGACGTCCAAGTTACGTCAATGTATATCTATAAATACTATTTACCGTTAAGCGTATCAATATTTCTTATGGTCTCGTTTGATAGTATATCTAAGACGTTATTTATGTATCTTGTAGTATAACCTTATAGCAAACAAACATACAATGCCAACGTTCAGTATTATAAGACAGTTTACGTAGCATGTTCGACATCAGCGGATAAACTTCTTCAGCGGCAACAAGGCTTAGCCTCGTTCGCCCCGGGCTCAAAGGGCGCTAAGTGCTGTGACTCGGTGTACGATCGGTCGCGGTCTGAATTCCCGGGTAAGTCCCATTCTATCCGGGCATTATCCTTTTGCTGCGCCCGACAACCGTTCCTTTCACATTTAAAATTCAAATAGCCTCAACTTTTCCCACAAACTTGAGCACTACGATATCACAACTTGGCCCGGGAATATTTTAGCGTAATATCCCATTTTGTCCCCGTGCGCCGCCAACGGTATCTCTCTTTGAATTTCATCGCAATCTATTGACCTCCTCGTGAACGTATTGGAAAGACATTACCGCCGGGACGAGATATTTGTTGAGGAGTTTCGCATGAGAATTTTTGCAGCTTTGTGATAGTAGACGGAGTTACGGTCTCCGTCATGTTGTCGTTACTGAATTGTCGATCCTTGTCATCTATTTTGTTCGCGAGAAAGATAGTATTCGATATATTTGTAGTTGCATTGTTGTAGCGGCGGTAACTGAGATACATCTCTCAGTTAACGCTTCGACTTGTAGGTAGGTAGGTACACGAATGGAACGTAAAGACGTGTGTCGTGATTCGTCGACTGTTCTACCTACATACAGCTCGGTGCGTCGATTCAGTTACCTTAACTTTCTAGTTCCTGGTGTCAACGATAGGCCCGTGTCTCGGCTTACGTCTAACGTTACAACAGAACGGTACAGACGACAATCACTACACTTGTCGGAACTGTTACTCGTGCGAGTACCCGCGTCGTGTAGGCCGATAGTGGCGAATGTCATAACGCCGTCGAATCTTCACCGTGCTACAATTGAGGTATAGGAGTTAAGTTGGAGCCGTGTGATTTTTAATGGCGGCATGTCGTCACGTCACACAATAGAAAGTGAAGCGGTCGCGGGCGCATCGGGCGTTAGAAAGCGGCCGGGCTCCGCCGCCGCCCGCCGGCCGGCCCGCGCCCGCAACGCATTCTTTGCGCGCCCGCTGCCACGAGTGCGCACCGACGACCAACTATAAATATCCCACTGCTGGACAAACTCGTCCTCCGTAACGTAGCTGTGCGAAAGTAAAATTAAAGATGCAAGCTACTCTAACACTAGGTATGTTAGATTAGTCATACCTCGTTAGCGGATTTCGCCTTGCAAATTGCCGTTTGTGCGCGTAAATTATTTTACGCATACATCAATCTAGCTTACATACAATACAGGTCAAGAATTTGCAATCCACTAAAACTATTGGACAGATATGCCAATCAGCCTGTATTGGATATCAAAAGCCGTTATCAGACCTTGACATCCGTTATCGGTAATCGTCGTTATAAGTAGGTAAACACTACTGCGTTGTAAAGGTGTAAGATGAATTTGCAATTATGTAAATGTTCATATTTATATTCAATAAACGCTTTATATCTTACTGGAACTCCACAGTGAACGTTTACATTATATTGGAGTTTTAATAACACCTGCTGCTTCACGCAATTTAGTTCCTTTAATATTTTCGTGGTAAAATTGAATATTTATATTAACCACCCTATTAATATTCATGTATTGTGCTACCGAAAATTTTGTATTCATTTTTTTACATTTTCACTTTTCATTCAAAATAAACGCTTTTATTAGTTTCGTATGAGAACGGCTCTACCGTTCTTCTACTCGAGTTAAATGGTTAAATTGAACCCCCAAAAGCGATACGTGAATGTTTAGACATCTCGTAACGTGGCCGACAAAGGGCATAAATGTATCCAAATGCAACACAGTTTAGAACGTATCAATGCGGTACGTAGCGCCAACAAGGCGTAACCCTCATTCGGGCGCTAAGACTAAACTCGTTTAGTCCCACCGCCGCCCCTTATCGCGTTAGGTCGATGCGACCCCACGCGCCGCGTCTGCCAGGTGTGGACTGGGACTGGAGGACCCCCTTCCGCTGCAGATGGTGGTGTCGCGGGAAGAGGTCCATTGACCCTTGAATGGCGCGCCATTAAATATTGAACGCCGAGCGACACGAAGACAATACGCGGTTTGGCGGACGCTCAGCCCTCAATAACGTTTTTGTGCCTAGTAATTATGTTCGACGCGCGTTAAACGATGCAGCAGATTGTTGTACCCCGTACACGGATTTCGTTCACGGGGTTTTAACATTCATGAAACGAGTGTTAAAATCGGACCACTACGTAAACTCATTGATAATTTGTAATTTTACGACTCCTTGTTAGATTTCGGGGATTCATTTCTATCTTATGTATTAGCCCAAATCATAATCACATTATGGAGCACGATGGTAATGTCGTTTAATTAAACGTAACCGTATAATATTCAATAATGTTGATTTTCAAAAAGGACGCACAAACACGACTAAATATAAAGATATTATGTCTATATCAGCGGAAGGGAGAGGGAAATTTCGTTTAGGCGTGGAGGAACGAGGGTCGTTCGCTGTCGTAGCCTGCAGCCATCAGTCACATGCAGAATTTACACCTCGCTAGCTTGTTTAACGAGTTTCCGATTCGCCTCCTAGTAGGAATATTTGAACATAGATATAGTTAATTTCGCTATCTCATTCCTTCACAGTCGCATGTATGTTGTATGCACTACGAGGGGCATCTGATCAAATACGGCTTAGTGATTATAGAATTACAAAGTTTCCGGCATACAGACAAACAAGATTTTGTTTCAATAAAAATCAATAAATCACAGTTCCTAAAGAAATATGTATATAATTTACTAAGTACTCAGTGAAATAAAATGACGTTTTAAATCAGCCGTTTTATCGAGCGCTCCTAACCCATAGCGTCCAGAAGGCAGACGGTGGTGGTTTTAGGCAGTGGATGGCGGGACGCGGGGTCGGCGGGTTCTTGACCCTCAGCATTTGCATACCCAAGGTCGGTGGCGGGCCGCACTGCAGCACCTGCCGTCGATTCCTCGCTTTTGTGTCCCTTATTTCTGGTCCGGTCACGATGTTTAGCTTTTTACGTGGGAACCTTTTTCGGCACTAAACGAAATCTGTCGAAAATTTCTTAAGAAATATTTTTTTATGATGCGTTGTTATTTTATACCGTAATGTTTTTTATTGCTTTAACCCAATTAAACATACTCGTTTTATCGTCACATCTATAAACTGTATCATTGATTTTGATATCTAAATGGGAGGTGGCTTTGATAGCCCATGTTATTATCTTATCGTGGCTCGAGAATGTTTAATTCGCCTATTAATCGGTCATATTTTGATTTTGTCTGATGGCGCTAATATCATCTTTTTACTAAAAACAGTAGAACTAAAATCGCAGGCAGCGGATTGCATAACTTTAGTTTGGTATAAATGTATATCTAATTAATAAATAACGTGGCAAAATGTGTCTTCGTTAACATGATAATCTCTAAATTATCTAATCATTTGTTTAAATTTAGTAAATTAAAACGATTTTCATAATCAGTAGTTTAATGACGGACAACAGATCTACCGGAAATTCGTCCGCATTATTGAATATGTCTTTGGTGTTTAGAAATCTATGTAAAATATAATCATTATTTGACGATAGTATACCATTATACAAAATAACCCAAGTGTCTGTACTAACCTGAATAAGAGACACATATTTATGTAATCAGGTAAGCATAATTTTATTAAATACCACCATAAATAGTGAACGCATATAATTATAACGAAGAAAAACGGCCAATTAAATTTAACACTCGGCGTCATAATAGTATGCAATTTGTTAACGATGGCGAAACTGTAAACATTTATTATGTCGTTTGAAGTAGTTAAAAACGTTCATGAAGTATTACTTGCTTAGTAACTTTCTGTTTGTGTTTTAAATCTTAATTTTTACGAGCATTCTGCTTGGTGGGTGTTTGTTTTTTTTTCTTAAATTTACGAGGCTTTGCAGGTAGTGTTACCTGCTACCTACCCTTTTTGAAAATGCGAATTCATACTTTTGTGGCGTTGACAGATTGGCAGTTAATTATAAGTGTTGTAGACGGCAAAGCATGCTCCTATATATTTTCTTGCAATAGCGAAGGCTTTCTGGCTCCAGTAAGGTTCAGTATCTTATCGAGTAGAAATTATTTCCAAAAAATATTTAAGATATATCATTTAAATAAATCTTTTCGTTATTACAATTCAATTCTTCAAGATTTATAACACCGTCATCTGGGAAATCTACATCAAAATGTGAAATCCCTTTGTGATGACTACGTAGATATTCTCCAGACTTGAACGAAAATGTAATATGATATTTGATTTATGAGAATCCGTCAAGATGTGTAGTAAGCGCAAATATGTGATTTGTTAAAACTGAATTCCCTGGATGATCATTTTCTTAAATATAGATAAATCTCAGCTGAATTTGAATATGGAAGTATATTCTATTTTTTTATTTTGACAAGGACATAACACCCAAATGCTAGAACACAGCTAATCTATAAGATGAGTAAAAGAAATATCGATATCACCTACTATTTGGTTCAAGAGTGACATTTTTGGAGTCTTTCATTCTAATACTCATATTAAAATTCCTTGATGGTATTTTCCGAATTAAAGAATGTAGATTCTACTTCCAACTGTTGTGATAGCGCAGAACTAGAGTACCATCTCACCGTTAGTAATAGTATAGTAGTAATTAAAGCAAATAGACAAATGCTTTAATGATGTTGGTGTAATTGTTCCGCAGACGGAGCTGTATGGCATAAAATGGCGTAAGCTCGTATGGGGGGAGACGGGCGGCGGCGGCGACTGCGACGAGGGGGCGGCGGCGCCGCTGGCGGACCCGGTGATCAGCAGCTACGCGCGCTGCCTCGCCGGCGACATCCTGTGCGTGTGGCGGCGCGTGCCGGCGCCGCAGCCCCTCGACATCGACGTCGGCATGGCCGCGCCGCCGCCGCTCTCCCTCCGCGCCTCCAAGGAGCTCTGGATCTTCTGGTACGGCGAGGAGCCCGACCTCAACGGGCTCGTCGCGCCAGAACTCATCGCCGGACGTGGTGAGTACATTCATTATTTTAATTTACCTTATTACGAGAGTTTTTTTAGCTGCCCACGGCAATGATATTTTGATAGATAGTCATTGAAGAGGCGTCATCAACTTGAATACATTAGTTATCAAAATAGTCAATTAAATCGTGATCACATTGCGAATTAAATAACATCATACTCATCTCTTACAAATTTTAAAATCTACGCTACGTTACGCGAAATTGCTATCCAGCAGAGTTATAGCTACTATATAAAGTAATCCGTGTCTCGTCTCGCTCGCGGGCTAATGGCTCAACTTAACAGCTCGTTTAACAAGCCCGGGAGATGTTGTACTATCGGTAACAATTATGGCGCAGATTAAGATCTCGCGACGTCATCCCGTGTACAATGGCTCGCGGGCCGGGAGCGGGAAATTGAGAGACGTAATTAATGTATGAATGAAAATGAACAATGTAAGCACAAGTGGCGCGTTTTCCTCTTATCAATCAACGGGAGATTTGTTTGAGTTGCGTTTAACAGAATCAATCGTGCTTCTGAATTGCTACGTTACTTTTACAGCGTATAATAAAATTAAACGTTTTTAATAAACCCGGCCGCCTATTGAACTTGACATCCATCGCTACACAGCTGTAGTAATTGCGGACCCCTTTACGTTATCATTATAAAGTCGAACTATTGTTTCAACATGTCAACTCGTGCAGTTTTTTCTTCAGCGAACGACAATTATCTTGCATATTCAATTCAGCTGCGGCTACAAAGCTGCTAAAAGGAGCTTAATTTAAAATTATATCCTTATCTTTACTGTTGATATTAGTATGCAAAGCTCGGCTAGGGGCTATTAAATGTCAGCTTACATGAACGCTTTACAAATACGTTTGAGCACCGGATAGTCTGATAAAGAATGATATCTAATTCGTCAAACTCTTTTTTACTAACAGATGAGTTTATTTTAAGACTCATTCATAAACGGCCATTGTTAAAACGGTGCGCGGTTGTATTGTAACTTGATCGCAAAAAATGTTTTTCACAAAATTTTCAGTCAGAATATTATAATTATTGCCGTTTTAACGTAACAAATATCGTTATTTTAGATTACTGGCGTTGTTCGTACTGGAAGCGAGACATTCTTTGGTTTGAAATAATCCGCATGGTACAAAGGTTAAAGTTAAGAGACGTTCAATTCTCGGTGAGCGTAGAGCGTGTGGGCGGGCGGGCAACGAGGCTCGTTCAGAAACTAGTAATGAGGTTTTTATTTGATCTCACACCATTTCATCTGTTCGAGCACTATTTACTCACTAGATCCTGTAATGTCCACAGCTGTAGAAATTCCAATAATTGCTTAGCATTAGAATTAACTCGTTTTTTAACATTCTATTTTTGCTGGTGATTTTCACTCGGTAGCTGGAATACGGTATACTGACTCCTTGTAGGTGCAACACTAACATTATAATAGTGCACCATACGTGCAGTGAACTACGTAAAGGAGTTTTAACAGTGTTTCTTTCAGCGACAAAGCAGGTGACAATCTTCTCCACTTACGAATTGTAACGTGGCTAAAATAATGAAGCTTACTAATATACCCACTCATCAATAAATCTCCCTAAAATCAACAACACTATAAAACGATATCTTGGTATCTGTGAAGTGTCTTCTATAGCGATAGCATAAAGTCGCCAAGTTGCTGCCAAGTTCAATACCGTGTACACTATTGTCGCCTCTCCGACCCGACACTGAAAGCGTATAATGCCATTTGTATTGAACAGATGTTGTGAATTGGATTGGCTACGTTACAAGAAAAGTTTGGAGATACAGAGGAAAAGCGGAAAACTAGCAAGGAGCCATCTCGCTCGGATTCCAACAGGTTGTTCCGTATCTTTATATAGTTTGCGACTTACAAAATGGCAACTTATCGAAAGTACTTCTACAATTCTTCGAGAATCATTGACTTCAGTTTGAGTATTTTTATTGTAACATTTTTGTTTGTAAATTTACTCGCGTTCTGTTTATGACCAATTCTTTTCTAAATAAACCGGAAAGTTTGATAGGCAATTTCTTTAGGCTGATTCCACTCTCGTTTTATTATCATGTGTCTTAGGACATCATGTAAAATAATCTCATTAATAAATTTATAAGCGTCTTTCGAGCGTAATTTTTATTTTTTTCTGTTTAATACTGTTTTAAAAATCATGTATATGTACTTTGTGCATACGGAACATCCGTCTGACCGACAGGCAATCTTTGCACGATAGCCGTGAAAGAACTTTGTGATACACGTACCGATAGGCGTGAAAGAGATCGATAAGCTAAGTAAACAATCGAATCATTAATGGCCTACACGCTCCCAACGCCTCTGCCAACAATCTGCACGCGAGTCAACGACCTCATAATATTTATACGTTGACCACAATGCATTTTGGCAGCACGGGCGGCGCGAAACCGCTAAGAATCAATCGTTCTAATTAGAAACTGCAAAACCCTGTATCGGCCGATGTGTGCCCGCTCGGATTTAATTGGTGGCTAACTCGCGCCTCCGCAACCGACTACATGCGATCAGAGCCCGCCCGAAATACGACCGTTTCAGTCGAACCTGCTAGGTTTAAGAGCCTAAAAATCGATATAAAAATCCCCAGGATGCACATTTCAAGTGATATCACCTGTTTTTTTTTATACGTGAAGCAAGAAATGGGAAGTGAAACGTAATTGAAACATTACTTATAAAATAACCACAAAAGCAATTCCAAACAGAACAAGAATGCAATCTGAAGTTAATCACAAATAGGGTATTTCGTAATCTTCCTGGAGTTAAGAAGGAACCTCGTTAAAAGTATATTTACACCTTTCAATTTGAAACACAAAGGTTTGCTATAAGACAACTATAGGTATAACAGAAATACCAATTTGGGTAAAAACAAAGAGCTCCTTTGACCTACTTTTAAAATTTCTTATAAGGAACCGTACAAATCAATGTGCGATTTTTCGGTGTTTTCGACATTACATGTATGTATTGTAAAATATGTATTGTAGTAGAAAATGGTCACTAAGAACAATTTAAAAAATAAGTTCAACTTGGCGGTAAAACAAGCATAACAATGGAAATATTCAATATATTACGCTTTACAAAGAAGCGGCAGATAAGTGTCATGGATTAATAATGTAGCTTCTCCACAGATGACTAACAAATGTCATTGTTGTCAAACAAAATTCGCCGTAGTTTTCCTTGTCGCGTGTTTGTTGGGCGACGCGCGCGCAGCCGCACCAAGTTCACGCGAGTGCGACCGATTCCCAAAATAGATCGTGACATAAATCTACATAAACGGCCTTTATTTTGGTCGCTGCCCGTTGTGTTCGCCGCTAACCTTATGAATTTTCTTCGTACTCTCTTCGTACTCTTCGTACTCTTCTCTTTGCACATTCGCACATCGAGACGTCCAGTGGAAATTTTGGCTCGCTCTCGTGCCGAAGAGAAAACGCGGGAAAATTGCGCTCGCCCATTGGCTGGCGAACGCGGTCGCCACATTGGATTGGGCGATTAGATAACTCGCGATTGGCGAACGTAGCAATAACAACAAATGCGCGTATTATTATAACACCACGCATCTACTTTCATTGTTTCTCAACACTTGTTAAGTTATGGTCCCGCGTAATCTATTCTAGACCTGGCAGTTGTTCCGTTCTCGCCTTAATAAAGGTGGTAAACTCTTTGTGTGAAGGTAAAACTAACGTTGTCATACCCAAAGCTCGCCTCATATGCGCTCTGTTGTGTTCTTGATTAAAAAATCCCATTCAGATCAGCGGCATATCTTTAGTGTCTCCGTTTTTCATTTTCATGGTACAGAATTAAGAATGTTCCCGAATTTCACAGAGGGCAGTCATCGTGACACTTAGTGTTGCGTATACATTATAAAGAATTACATTTAAGGTTTGTGCGAAATGATGATTTATTCCATTAAGTGACCATTGCAGTAGATATTTTCCTCTAAGTTTTCCTTTCCTTGAATAAACATTTGCGGAACGACATACGGCGACCTCACTCACTATGAATACTTTATTCTGACCGACGAGGTGTATTTCAGGGCTGCACATAGGTATCTGTGTCAGGTCAGGGCGCCGTCCTTGTTTATACGGGGTTGGGGGGTATTTCGCGATCCGCCGTACTATTGACCTACGTAATATTATTAATACGAAATTGTTTCAACCTTGCGTCATTGATATAATAGATTCCGCGTTCGACGATTCATCAATACCCTACTAGTAGTCATTCTGAAATGCCATGTAATAAGCACACATATCTTTAGTTTTGTATTTAGATGTATATGTGTATAAATTAATAATTGTAACTGTTACTACTCACATATCTCAAGTACTTCATTCAACTTAATATGAAACTAACTAAATGTTTAATTACAAAAAAAATCGTCCCAAATATTATATGCGCAGTCTTCGTAACTGCCGAACACTGTTCCCAGTCCGTCCGATACACGATCTCGACCGCCATCCGCAAATCGATTTAACCTTGGCTTCTAATTTAGTTTTTAATTATTCCGTAGCTCGATGCTACAGGATAAACTTACCTTCCCGTCGTGCTATTCTGTGAGCCACGCATGAGCATGAGTGAACGTGCATATGCATCAGCAAGCTTGGTGCGATGGTAGAGCAGGGTCTATCGGAACTGTGTCACGGCTGTGCTGTGTCCTTGGGAGCGTTCGTTGCTCGTGGTAGCCGCTTCGTGATCGTGACCGCCATCGTTTCAATTGTTTCAGCCTTGCGTTCTATTAGCTGTGGTACCCAGAGATTTGTCATAAGAATCAAATATTTAAAACTGAAATGAAAGATATAAAAAGTGCTAAAGATGTGTTGAAGGTTTCTTTTTTATACACTATTTTGTTTATCATTTTCTTCGTAGCGTGTTTCCTCTGGTAGCGCTTCCATGCAGTTTCATTGTGGCCACATCTGTGTGCTCGCATTAGCATTTCAAAGGCATTTTGTGACAGGCCTCCTAGTTGAAGATATATACAAATTTGTCGGCTGCCTACGTTTCGTGTAGCGCTGAAGTCGAAAATACGAATTTTAGTCGCAATATAATGATCTAGTTCCTTGTTCGAATTGATTCTAAATTAATACGGAATATAGGGGTTAAGTTTTTTTTCTCCAAATACTAATACGTAAAAACACAAACACAAAGTATGAAAAACATTGTTTATAACTTCTGCGAATGAAATGCCTTACAAATATATCGCAAGATCAAGGTACCATCAGTGACTACGGCCAACAACTACAATAGTCCATGCTCTCGTGGAGGGTGATAAATTGAACTCTGTAAACAAACAATTGAGTTTTCATTGTAACAAATAAAAAAGTGAAAATAACACCTTACACCAGAAGAACGATTCGACGAAAAGTAAAACTTAACATGGCGCAAAGTACGAACACTGAACATCGATAGAAGGAAGCTCGCTGTTACGCAACATTCACACCCGAGTGCGAAGTGTTACGCGTGCGCGCGGTCAAGTGAGGGCGGTCCCGCTAGTTACGCGCACGGTGCGCTATTGTGCCACTGCTATGATTTTTAATAGCCATTCTTTTGATACATTTTAGATAAACACGTACATATAATCTTAATAACAATAACTTAATAAAATTATAGTAGTAGAATTTCAAGTTAGGCAGTTATTTTTAGAAATTGATTTCATAGAACCAGTTTCCCATCAAGATGTATTTCTGTGTTGAAGTTGAACGAAGATCTTCCAACTCTTTTCTACGAACGTGATTAGATATAGAGATATTGAGAGAATAGTTATCATCAAGATTGTGTACTATTTGTAATTTACGCATTAAATTATTTTTTTTTTTATTGCAAAACTTATCTTTTTTCCCTGTCATTGAGAATATTTTAACGATATTTTTATGGTCGTTTTTGTAGAGAATCGTGCTGAAAGCTACGTATGTAATAAAGATTAATGAAAATAAACCGTTCTATTCGCAAGAAACATTTTGCCAAGGCTACATTTTATGGAGCAAAATATATAATATTTGTTCCAATATTTTGCCAATGACACCCGTCTCGTAAAATATGAAATAGTTCTTCTATCAATCCTCAATAATTTCACGCGTTCGCAGTTATAATAATTCACACGTCAACGTCAGGTTATTTCGAGTGGTGGTATTGTCGCGGGCGGCGCTAAAAATAAACCGTTATTGCCGCGAGATAAATCTCTCCCGGTCACCCAGTTTCCGCGTATAAGGCGAGACGGGGTGCGCGAGGCCGCCTTGTACGTCCGTACGTCCGCAGAAACAGCTTCCAGACAATTGCGATAGAGAATAGATGAGGCGTATAAAAACAAAGGCAGCTAAATCCAAGTCTGTGAAATATTCAGTAAGCTATAAGAATCGATAACTTTTTTCAGGTAGCCACGATATTCTATATTTTAAAACA
>DWGW01000917.1:0-12672 GCA_018247775.1 Udranomia orcinus
AAATGACCGCGAAAATCGGACAGTTGAAGACCGCCACGGGTCGAGTTGGTGCGGATGGAACTTCGTCCTTCGGCGGCAAATTCGGCGTCCTTCTAAAATCAACCAAACTCAGGATGCCAGTCAACACTGCGATGCGCCAGGACACTGATCGCTCCAAATGGAAAGAAACCATCACTCTTGAGGAACGATTAGGGAAAGAGTGTGAAAGCATTTATGACAATGACAAATTATTAAATGTTATTTGAATTGTATAATTTATGTGCAAAAGTTATTATAGCTAATAGATGTAATTCAAATTGAATACTACTGTAACGCATTAGTTCAAATGACCTGTAATATTAGATCTAAGTCTGAATAATAAATAAATAAACTAAATTTTTACTGCATTATTTTACTACAGTATAGTAAAAGAAATATAGTTATTTTTTAAAACCTCAGACTCGTCCATACACTCATCCGTCGACTAATCGGGCGATCTGTAACGCTCACAAATGTAGCGCAGAGTGTACGAATTGTATGATACTTAACGTACGCACTATCGCATGGTAAACTTATTTACCGACTGATTAATCGACAAATCTGGCAGTTGCCGTATTTTCGTTTTTAACATATGGAACAATATTTTTAGGATCAAAATTAAGAAAATAATAAAAAAAACAATCAAAACGACTTTACTACCACTAGAGTAAGGCGTATATGTCGGCACCAACCAACCTGTATAACACAAAAGACATGTGCTGGCACCAACCAGCTTTTAACACAATGACGTATGCCGGCACCAACCAGCTTATAACACAAAAGACATATGCCGGCACCAACCAGCTTAAAACACAAAAGACACGTGCTGGCACCAACCAGCTTATAACACAATGACATGTACTGGCACCAACCAGTTTATAACACAGAAGTCATGTGCTGGCACCAACCAGCATATAAGGTATTGCACATGTGTTGGCACCAACCAACTTATAGTACAACGGGCACATACCGGCACCAACCAGTGTATAAGGTAATCCACATATGTTGGCACCAACCCACATATGAGGGAAAAATGGATCTGTCGGCACCAACCGACAGATCAAATATACTCACGGTCAAAAAACGAAGAACATGTCTCAGGACACCATTCGCCCTTCCACGGCACCATATACTGTGCCGCAGCTTGTGTAGTTTTCCCATAACCACCAGCCAAGAGTTTCAACTCATAGCGACCACCGGGTAAAACCTTCGTAACTTGATAAGGGCCTCGCATTCCAGGATCTAATTTCCCTGTAGACTGTGAGTATTTAATAACAAAAACGAGATCGCCGACCTTGTATTGTTTGGGAGGTCGTCGTTATTGGTTAGCACGACTATCTTGCTGTCTTTGATTTTTAGCCAATAGTTCGCTGGCTCTAGACCTACACATCTCACGCCAGGCTTCGCGATTTGAATTTGTATCTTCTATAGCGGTGTCGCGAACAACTGAGCGTATTAAAGGAGTCATTCCATTAATTCCAACAAGCAAGTTTAATGGAGATGTTTGCGTGGTCTTCTGTCGGGTTACGTTCAATATCAATTGAAGTTTCCAGAGGGTTGTTGACCAAACAGAGTTAACACTGACCTCAATACGTAGCATGTTCAAGACTGTACGTACGTATCTTTCAACCTGTCCGTTGGCGTGATGCATCTCGGGTGTGACATAATGTATATCGGCTCCCAATTCTGTGACCCAATTTGAAAAGTCACCAGACACAAACATACGCCCTCTATCTGTAACAATAAGTTTTGGTGCTCCGAAGAGAGATACCGTGTTGGTTAAACAACGTTTTAGTTCAGATGCATCTTGATACCGGATAGGGTAAAGCAGGCAAAATTTTGTAAACGCATCGATGACTAGTAAAATGAATTTATACCCCTCCGACATCGCTAACGGGCCTAAAGAGTCTACATGAATTGTAGCAAAAGGTTCTGATGGTTTTTGCCAAGAGATGATATTTTGCAAAGGCTGTCGAGGTACGCGTTTTTTAGAGATACAGATTAAACAATGGGCTATGTATTTTTTTACAAATTGTCTAATACCCGGAAACCAGAAATGTCTCTGTATTAGATCCACGGTTTTCTCCGCATTTATGTGTTGATGCTCGTCGTGAAAAAGTCTCAGGAGGCTTAGCCTATGACCTTTAGGGATGTAACATAACAACCTGGCCTCCTCACCTGTGGGACTATACTTGTAATAAAGGAGACCGTTCTTAACGGAGTACCGAGTGGGGTCCAATTTTCCTTCCTGCAGCTGTACCATCAAGCTTTGGGTTTCGTTGTCAGCAAATTGAGCCATCTGCGCCCAATTTTGCGGTTTTGACACCTGGTTAATTTTAATTGTGTGATTGCGGCTCAGGTAATCGACGTGTGGCATCATGGTACCCTTCCTGTACTCTATTTGGAAGTTAAAGTCTTGAAGATATAGCCACCATCTCGCTACTCGCGGCAACAAATCTTTCTTCCGCTCTGTGGACTTCAGGGCGTTGCAGTCAGTCACCAATTTAAAACGAAGTCCTATTAAGTAATGTCGAAAATGCTGAAACGCCTTCACAACAGCCAGGGTCTCGAGCTCGTACGAGTGATATCTCACCTCCGCATTTTGAGTGACCCTGCTAAAATACTCAACGACATGTCTGGTATTATCTTCGTGTATTTGCAAAAGTATTGCACCATATCCAGCACTACTGGCATCGGTGTGTACCTCCGTTTGATACTTCGGATCGAATATCGCCAATACGGGTGCATTCGTAAGGGTATCTATGAGATCCTTGCGAACTTTTTCTTGTTCGAAGCCCCAGTTAAACGTGACACCTTTTTTGGTTAAATTAGATAGGCAGGCAGTCTTGGTTGCATAATTTTTTACGTATTTTCTAAAGTATCCCGCGAGACCTAATAATTGACGTACCATTTTAACGTTCTGAGGAATGGGGGCTCTTGTAAGTGCTTCGACCTTGCGTGGACTCGGCCTTACCTGACCTTTGCTTACAACGCGTCCCAAATATTCTATTTCGGTTTTCAAGAAGGAGCATTTATTTAAATTTATTGAGAAACCGGCCTGGGTGAGAGTCGAGAGAACTTCACGAAGTAGTGATATTCCTTCAGCAATTGAAGAGCTTAAGATGAGTACGTCGTCTATGTAGACCAAAACTTTCCCATCATTTATGAATTTTTTAAGCGTGCCGTTAATTATACGTTGGTACACTATTGGGGAATTGCACAGGCCAAAGGGCATTTTCAGGTACTCGTAGTGGCCTTCAGGAGTGACAAAGCCAGTATAGTGCGTACTGTGCTTATTGATAGGGATCTGGTGGAATCCGGTGGCCATATCTAAGCTGGAGAAGTACATAAAGTTACCCAATCGATCAATGTGATCATCAATTAGGGGTAAAGGGTATCTTTCCTTAACGGTTAGTCTATTTAGAGCCCGGAAATCAACACACATGCGGTCAGATCCATCCTTTTTTTTTACCAAAATTATCGGGCTAGCATATTCCGATTGAGACTCTTTGATAATCCCCTTGCTTAGGAGGTCGTTCACTATATCTCTCACTTTTAGTTTTTCCAAGTGAGATAGTTTATACGGACGATACGCAACCGGTTCTGAACTAGTTAACCGAATGTTCATTTCACCAGTTGTAACGGTAGTTATGGCTGTGCCCGAAATGAAATATTTTGAGTACTCGTTAATTACTTTCAACAAAGATTTATAATCGTGACCCTGGAGTGGCGTGTCGAGTTCGTGAGTACGCACTTCGTTAACAGTTTTATATATTGACTGTGATAGGTACTGCCTATCTTTCGTTCTTATATAAACTACTCCGTCCCTATTCAGAATATCCGTTCCTATAACGATAGGTGCATTCATACATGATGATGGTACAACTATTAAATCGGCCTCAATAGAGATTTCACACAGTTCTATAGTGACTGTTATGAAGGAAGTGGCTATAATTTCACGGTCACTGATACCCTTTATTACGCAGTAAGTTTGTTTGGGTTGACAAGGTAAGTAACGTAGAACGTCAGAAGATATTAAAGAGACATTGAGAGCTCCGCTGTCGATTAAAATGTCCACGGGTATACCCTCTACCACTGCGGGTGTAACGTCCTGAGAGTTAAGCTCGTGATGGTCTTTACATAAATTTACGTTACGCTGATTGCGCGTATTCGACCGATTTTTTACGAAGCAATCTTGTTCCGCGTGGCCGTTTTTATTACAGAATGAACAGTGCAAGCGATCCGTTTGGATTGAGACTGGCGTGTGGTTAGGTGCAAAGTTCTTTCGCTTGCAATGCCGTTCAAAATGCCCTTTTTTCCCGCAGGAAAAACATTTCATATCTGACTGTCTAGTACTCTGAAACGGCCGTTTGACAGGTAATGCAATCGGGCGTTCTTGCTTTCCACTACTTGGTTTATGGTAAATTGCAAGAAACGAAACTAAGTTCTCGGTTGTTAGCTTCGCCGAGCGTATTCCGCGTAAGTCGGGTATTTATCGGACGTGGTGTTCATGGCGTTGTACAGAATATTCGCAAAATCTATCTGTTGTGGACAAAGGGGTTTGAAGTCTGTTTTAAAATTTGACCACGTCCGGCTGTTGGTTACCCAATCTGATAGCCATACCCGAGCGTCACCTTTGAGGCATGAAGCTACCCGCGAAAGACATTCAGAATCAGACCAACCGTTTGCTACCTGAGCTCGGTCTACCTCATCGCACCACGCATCGATATTATTGATCGTAGGATCGAAATCGGAGACGAAATAATTAGAAGTTCTGACAGGCTGGAGACTCCTAAAGATATCTGCCAAACTTGATGCACTTGGTTCTGAATGGTGGGTATGTGGGTCCCTAGTAATAGAACTACCGCCTATTTGCGCTCGATGCGGAATATCGTCGCTTAGGGGGGTATTTCCAGTTGACGGCACTAATTCGGAGGGACCGGTATTTTTCCCAATGTTGTTAATTGTGTTGGAACTACTCGCGAGTAAATTATCACTAGTCGATTTTGGAGAACCTTGATGCGTATTATTCGATATCATAGTACGAGATGATGTTTCTTTGTTCTCAATGGCGGTTAATCGCTTTAAAATCGTATCTAGCAAGTTACCGTTACTTGAGTGATCTTTTAGTGACGGCGAACGAGTTAAACGACGGCGCCTATAACCTCTGTGTTCGTAGGATGGAGTGCGCGAACGGTGACCGTGTCGTGAATCGTGGTGCGACCTATCCGAACTCGCACTACGACGCGACTTAGAACGAGATCGGTGCCGTGATCTACTCCGCGGCATACTATTAACGTTCTTTACGTCAATAAATACTAAGAAACAAAACAGCAACTGTTTGTAAGAAACAAAACACTCACCTCTACACTGGCCGAATATTCTTAGTGATACTGGAAATTGGTTCTTCCTTAATAAGTTAAGAAATAAACAAAATGAAAAATACAAAAGAATGGATCTTTATCCCACTTCTGATTTTAGGATCAAAATTAAGAAAATAATAAAAAAAAACAATCAAAACGAATTTACTCTAATCACTTCTGTTTATTAAATCATTACAAAACTGATTCCAATTTCCAATAATCAATTTAAGCACTAATTATACAAACGGAGACCAAGACACCGATCAGAACGTCTTCTCGCACCGAGCGCCCGATGAGCAATGAGCAACTTGCCATCAGGTACCGCCTTTTATAGCATTCTTCTCATTGACTATTTCATAGTACCGCCTTTTATAACATTTTTCTTATTGACCATCTTATAATATATATTGAATGTAAAAACATAGTTAAAAATTCAGTAAATTTGTCATAAGGCGGAAAAAGGTATATTGCTACAACATATGTACTACATACTTCACTTTTATTATAAGAAAGAGCATCTCTATATGATAATGTATTCAAACATGATTGTCACTATCAAGTTATATATAAAAATCAGACCCACCGCGACGATTTCTACGAGAAACAATTTATATATGAAATAAAAGATAAAAAAACTGTTTAAAAAAATAAGGACCAAGGGTGTGTTTATAGAGCAAATTAGCCTTAACAGCAATGGTTACCAAACAAAATAAAGCAAGAATTCCATTCAAGCGGCTCCTATATAAATGCGCCCAATAAAAAAGGCTAAACACGACGAAACAAATGGGATTCTATTTAATTGGGTGTCATTTTCAAACTAATGGGCGGGAGATCAATCGGCGGTCTTTGAAAGCTTAATTATGTTTATTCGGATCTATTAACTGGACCAGTTCGAACCAGTTCGGTTAATCGATCCGTTCAGTGTTGGGTACATTCGAAACGTTGGTAGATAGGAAACACACTTAAAGAGTACTTAGTAAATGGGTAGACTATGGTAGCACCATTAAAGAATGGTAACGACTCTTTTAGAGAAAAGATCCGCTTGTGGGAATCGTTCAACGGATTAATGATTTTAGTACGTGTTACGGCCAACTAGATGATATTCGAGGCAATTAAGTGTAACGAGATTTTATAAACTGGTTGATCCGAGTCTATTAAGATTCATGCTGGTAATGAACACATAAAATATTTCCTGTTTTTAGATAATCACGACATATCGCAATTATTCTGTATCCGTTGCATTAGAACAAATTTAAATGTTATAGTAATGATAGCGGTGCTTCTAAAGATAATTGGTGTTTTGAAGATTCATTGCCATTACTACTTCATTAGTCGGTTGATGTTGATGTCATGTTGATAATTTATTTGAAGTAAAGTAGATAGATTGCGATAAATATAACAGCATTTCACATCTGAATTTGAATTCAGATCCGTAATAATAGGTATACTCGTTAAGAACAAAGTTTATAAAGCCCGAAACAATTTCGGAGTAGAAATTGGACCCGATAGTTGGAACTAGAAATAGAAAAACCCCAGCTAGGATGTTAGCTATTTCTCGTGCAACACAAAGAAATTGAAAAACAGTAAAAAACAGTTTAGCGGCAAGGATTTCCCTTTGGAACTAAATCCTCGCTGCTCGTTTTGTGTCCAACTAAATCCGCTTGTTGAGACCGGCTTTTTACTGGCTCAGAACAAATTCGGGAGGAAGCCAATTATTCGGAGTGACTGTGCATTCGGTCGTAATCGATTTAAAGGAAGATGGACCGTGGACAGGTGCTGGACTGGACCCGCCACCGCGTTACGAATGGCCATGTCAATCACGTTAATTAATCATTCAAGCAGCAATAAAGGGATTTCATGGCGAACTCGCAGGAATGCCTTGAAATGGAGAGTGGCCGAAGCAGTTACGGATAAGCCCCGTAATGAGCAACACTTTGATGACGACATAAATTCTCCCCCGGAATTGGTGCGATAAAGTGAGATAACAGGTTTAAAATTTTGATGGAGCGTGACTTATATTTTAAATCGAATTGAGCAAGTCACACTGACCTATTTTTGCGGATTTTTTCGTATAAGGCGTATGACGAGTAACTGAGTTCTTCTATTGGAGTTATGTAAAAGAAGTAGCAGTTGAGCATTGAAATGGCAGCGATTTAATATTGAAATGACAGGACTTGAAATGGAAGCGGGGATGGACCGATCCATAAAAAATTGTTCCCAGAATATTGCTACTCCAGAAGAAAGCACCCGGATATTCTCTATTTAACAGCGCATAGAAAATCCACAGTATACACAGAACTAAGCGGACTTTAGCCTCAAGTTCACGCACGGTTTTTTGTATATACACTTATAATTTAATATATTTTGTATATACTATTATAATTTTTTGATTGATCATTTTCTCTCAGCTTTACCTGGTGTTAACTGCGTTTACGGGTAAATTTACTGAGTAAATGCAGAGTGCATCGCTTTAAGTTGTTGTTGATTGATGTAGTTGATGTATGTGATGGGGGACTAATTAATTTTCATCTATTTAATTATTATTTTTTGTATATACAATTATATACAAAAAATCGTGCGTGAACTCATGGCAATGAGTATCAAAATCGATAATCCGAGCATCGAAGAAACTGTCATGTAACAAAGATGCATGTTAGTAATATGTATCCTAACAAAGTGTAAACTGAAACTAGAAGGTTAAACTTTATCTCGGCAACTTACTTTTATAGGCTCTTGAATTTAAAGTCCGAATCCCATTAATATAATATTTCAAGATATAAATATAAAGAGTCTTACATACCAAAAGAGGTGATAATTCGACAGATGAGAAGGCTTTGAACGTTAATGGATCGAATTCAAGCACAGTCTCACCGACAAAGAGGAACGATCCAAGAGATGCGATCTGAAATTGAAGCTATGAATATGTATAATTATAAAATTTACTATATCTTAAAAATGTATATTTGCAATGGTAGAAAGATAGAAAAAAAAAACAAAGAAATTTTTATCATAAATAGTCGTATTAATTATATCGTAATAAAAGATGGATAACATTTTTACCCTTAAGGGATAAAAGTTACTTTTGAGATATTGTAATTCTTAAAACGAAATAAAATTCAAGTACATGGCTTGGTATTTACTTAAATATATTAATGGTCGTTTCTCAATATACAAGATCACGAAGGTAAAAAGGTTAAAGCAAATAAATTAATAAACATATAACTTACTTCATTTCCGCGTAGTGTTACAATTAAATTAAAGATGTAAGCGATTTAAAATTTATTTTTAAAGTGTTACTATCTTCTTCTGATAGCTAATGGACTGCATACTTTTCTTATTCATGAAAATGGCATTTATCCATAAGATTTTTAATTAGTGTTTCGAGATCTAATATATAATGTAAAAGATGTTTATCGCTAACCTTCAGGGGTGAGACAAATCCTCAAGCTTGAAGTACGAAAACACTAAATCGCCGAGAAGTGTTAAGATTATGTTACTGTGTGCTCTCAGAGGTCTATTCAGGCGTCTTTTACTTTATAAATAAGGGCTCAGAATGCATTTAAGGGATAATTTATGTAGCGGATTGTACCTAAAAGGGCGGTTACGGTAACAAGGTTAAAAAATGTCTCTGCAACTTATTACGATAATTTGTGTTTTTTTAATGTTAGGATTTTTCTAAATGCTCCCTAGGAGATTTCTAAATACTAAATATTCTAGAGACAAGAACATTGCAAACGTGATGAATTTCGTACTATTTTCTTATCCGTACGTAGGATGTTTTCAAATTGTATATGACGTTTAAAATATTTAAACATATTTAAAAACAATAAAACGGATAAGGATTCGTATAAAGACAGGACAGCTAAATCTTTATTACAATCTTAATAGACACATTTTTTTTCTTTGATACTTACTATCTACGAGTACCTACATAGCGTACTTCAGTTTTACAACGGATTTTAAAAATAGATCACGTATTTAATCTGTGGCTAATTAAAGAAAGTATAAACGTCATTCCACTCTTGACAATAGACAATATTTGTACAACGACAATTTTCTCCAATATCTCATAGAAATAAACTAAAATAATACAGTAGATATAGAATTAAAACCAGACACGTAGTTGCGGACAATAACCCGCATTCCTTGCACGAGTCCAGACGGTCGAATGATTCGTACTCGTTATGTTTTCTTAATAAGGCTACTTTATGTTACTTAGCCCTCGTCTTTTAGCGTTTACACTTTTCTGTGCAATTAAGTTTATAATGGTCTATCTTTTTATCGAATTGAATTATCACTGTCTAATGTTGTAAAAAATATATACTTAAGGGATAAAAACTATTTCCATTCTCTCGGTTCAACTATCTTCATACCAAATTTCATCTAAATCGGTTGAGTGAATTAAGCGTGAAAAAATATCAGACAAAAAGAATTATTTTCGTATTTGTGTTTGTAGACCATTTCTGTTTACTTAATCCAAAATTAACGTATTTCATTGTTTACCCTTTATAAATGTTTCAGCCAAGAGAAAAATATTAAGTTCGAAAAAAATCAGTGGACCACTGAAATTTAATTGTAATTAAATCTTCTCGTATTTATTTATTGTCTGGAGACTCCAGTACTTTTAAAGTGTTAGGATAAAATAAAACGAATCCGAATAAAAGTTTGAATTGTTTATTTCATAAACAAATTAATTTATAAACAAAGTCATAACATTTCTGACTGAGAGTTATTTTAAATACATTTTATTACACTCATCATATTAATAACATTAATATCTACATTTAAGCCTTATTCCTAGTATCACAGTCATTAATTTAATGTATTCATAACAACTATTGTTTATTGCTTCATGAATTATGCGTGCAAACAAAACACGATAATGGAAAAATAAAATGTACATTACATTCATTTGTAGAGACAATTCTTGTCACCGTGTAGTAAATACGTAAATAAAGAAAATGAAAACATAAAAACAATGATAACTCAATACATTTACTTTGATCAACTTCGAGTAACTGGTCAGACTTCAGATAACTTCAAATAACTTCGGCCATTTTGTAAAAACCCAGATTAACTTATTCGAGTTGAAATAACTTCTTTAAGTGTCTTCTCTGTTTCGAGTCATTACAGAAGCGATCACCATTATTTCCACCATTGTTACCATTAATTCTCGTTTAATGTAGAAATATCTAAAAATATGTGAAACTTAATCTATTATACGTCTATGTATCGATATGTTTACTTCTGTGCATTGTGCAGTTCGCGTACTTATTTATACATTGCATATACAGATAATATTAACATTTTTATAAATTATATACAACTTTAATCCCAATCATACACTTAATATCACAACCCGAGCATTGCAGTTTGCTCCTCAATCAAAATACTGTGACCACATCCTTTGCTTTATAATAATTCTTCAAAAACATAATAATCAGCTAGAACAATCTATGTTAAACTATTCTCATTAACTTATTCTGAAATGAAACAATTATAGTCATACAGATTTGGTGTTACAACACATTCTGTATCTAATAAAAACAGGAAAAATTATAATAGTAACTCACATTCTATTTATACGTCTGTTTTTACTGTTGTCAATACAATAACAACCTTTTTGAAAATAGAACATTTCTATAAAAAAAAAACAAATCCCAAATGCAAAACATTACGTCCAATTAGCTGCAAAATAGATTAGACAATGATAAATAAAACATCATAAAGAGCCAAACGAAAAGCCTTGTCCAAATGGTACAACAATAAAATGTAAAAATATTCATCTAAGTTTAAATATACACTTTACATTCAAATATTTTCTTGAACACCGGGAGTCGTATATCGATGCTATCTCGGACAAAACTTAAAATGGGGGAAGAGGAAACAATGCAGCGAAAGGAACCTGCAACAAAGAACGGTTACGTACAATTCGCTTTTATCTTTCGCGATGCCTTCTTTACACTAAACTTAGTTATGACGCAAATGATTAAAAGTAAATTAAATTATTAAAGTTGCTTTTAAAATCGACACATACATAAACGGGTTTACCGTGATAATATCAAATCTTAGCCCTTTATAAAGTGTTAAGTTAAATACGATAGATGACGTAGTAGGCAAAAGTTTTTAATATGCTCATACTAATATATTCACTTTACATTCAAAAGATTTTATCAAACGTATTTTGTACTGCGTAGTAGACTCCAATATTATGTAAGTTAAATCTTTACCCTCATATTTGTACATGAATTGCTTGTAAACGAATTTAAATAGGAAAAATGATTAAGTGAGTCTACTAGCCCGATAACCTGGTTAGTAAGCGGACTAGCTGATTTAATAATGTGTAAAGCAGGCTCGAGTATGGCGAGGGAATTTGTCCTTAGCAATTGAGTTTGTTGAACACGGTACGGGAAGAGAAAATTAAACGGTTGCGGTCAGATGAGAATGTGTTTCTTCGGAGACTATTTTTATGGATCTTGATGTTTTTTGTTACATAAACGGAAAGATTAAGATGCTTAAAACAATTATACGCGAGAAAAAAATTAATTAAATTAAAAGATATCGGGACTGTAGAGGCTACGATACTTGCGATTGAAAGAATATAAAAAGTATTCTTCCTCTTATGGAGGTTATAGAAGAAAAAAACAACAATAACGAAGATGTACACTTACCTAGTGGGATCGTATCTGGTATCAAAACCAGGTACATTGACCACGTTCCACTCGTCGTTAATTTTTGAGTAGCTAAAAGATATCTGGTCCCGGAATGTCTCTGGAGCCAAAAGTTTCATTTGCTCCAAGTGCGAGTGGAACTCCGGCACTAAAGTGAGATTTTTCTTCATTAAATGTTCTGAAAGAAAACGCAACTTGTATTAAGCTTGCTGAACTTAGTCCGACCCTTAGGAATTTGCTGCTTCATGCGATTTCTTGGAAGCGTCTAATAATCCTCGTCTCATGTATTCCTTAAGGTGCTACTTCACATGGCTATTTGTATTTGCGAAATCGACATATTTGGCTAACAGTCACCATGTGTGGATAATATATTATATAAAAAGTGTCTGCATCTGTTAAATACAACAAACACCCAATAACAAATACAAATAGCCATTCAAAGTGCCACCTTCAAATGTAGACATTTGGAAAAAAATATTTGAAGATCAATGTTGAATTTGAAAAAAGAATGACGTATTGTTATTCTTTACAGGATACACTATCTGAGGCCTATAAAATCAAAGGCAGCTAAATCCAAGTCTGTGAAATATTCAGTAAGCTATAAAAATCGATAACTTTTT
>DWGW01000918.1:0-12669 GCA_018247775.1 Udranomia orcinus
AATATTAATTTAATTAAAGTAATTTTAGAAACTTTGGTTTTTTTTTGAGTCCTCCGGCTGTCGTTAACGTAATTAGCGGGACGGATGGCGGGACAACAATTTGTCGGAAAGAGACAGTGGAACACGCCATCTTGCTTGCATCGCGACTTTAGTCACGCGCGGCGGAGCTGCGTTTATGAGCGTTTCTATTTTTTGCCCGCTCTCGTCTGACCTCGTTGGTTTATCGTTATCAAACGTCTCTAATAATAAATGGATTTCGCTTGTCGTGAATCGTTCGGCAAAACAAGCGCGCATTGTAATAACAGAGATAACCTTCCGGCGCGGGCTTCAATTTATTTGCCTGCGTTACGTACACGCGTTAGTACAATCGTTAGTTTTATCACGAGTCTATCGCGTTGCTAAATTATAATATACGTTATGGTTAATTTGCGTATCACGATGTACACTTCCTCTGTGATTTTACAATTAAATATTTGCTAGTTAAATACAGTTTTTATATCTATGACCCATTGCACGTTGTCTTATTATTCTTACGAACGGTCATTGCATGTTGATAAAACATTACACCACCGTATCTTATGTCCTACTTATTATTCTTAGTCATTCCAACTCCACACGGTCCACTTAACCCCTTTAATGGTAAAACTCGTAGTCAATTAGTGAGCCAATAGTTTAGTCTTCTGACGGCTGAAAGCGAACGAATACAATTGACCGTCTACAGACAGAGCTATAAATAAAGATGTTTTAAACTCACCATCACGAAATTGCGTGACTTGTAATTTAAAGGAGAATTATAATACTAATGCATGATGATTTATGTCAATTGTAATAATACACTTTATACTTATGTTATTGGCTTTTCTTGATAGTAAATCAAACTTATGGTGTGTTATTGTTTACTTGAGTTTACATAATACATTCTTCATACTGTACGCTATAACTCCATCTAATTAATATTCTTTAAACATAATCCTCAAAACCCGAATCAAAAAGGAACCAATTCATAAAAGCTGAATCTAGCGACTTCCTAGTATTTAATAAAACGAAATTAGATTCCCAAATTAGATTGCTATATTATTACAAATATCTTGAATAATTCACATCGTGCAAACGAATTAATTACCGAGACTCAAATCAGTGCTAAGTACAAATAAAAAAATATATTGTCTGTAATAGTGCTCGGGTATTTAATTACTACGTAAAACGCCAGTGTTGAATGGATAACGCGGCAATATTAATGATCTTTGAACAGGTATTCAAGGATATAGCGTACATTTTAATTATTTATAGTTCTATTGATGTTAATGAGTTGATTACTTTACTTATTACAGTCACGAAGCGGCCTTGATAACTTATCCGTTAATTGTTTACGTTTTCCATTGTTAGTGATACTGTGTTTTATATCTGTGTTCTTTCCTTCCATTATTGCTGCTTTATAATTATCGATTTCTACGATTTCACAACTGTCCATCATTCTATGTTCAACGCGGTACTTATTACTTCTGTGTGAACCACGGACAGTTTCACCAATTATTATTATATACACATTGTTATCGTTATGTTGTGCTTAAGTTTAATTAAGCCACACCGTAGTAGAGTTATAGCAGTAATTCTTAAGAACTTGGTTATTCGTTCACCACACCGAAAGAGATGAACTATTCTCAAAAACGAAAAAGTATCTAATTGTGGTTTGGTAGTTCCAAAATCTCGCCGAGTTGTTCACAAAGATTACCAGTTGCAATAACTACGCTCGTTTGTAAAACAAAACTTGAGCAATGAATAAAAGACACTATAAATTAAGTCGGGTAATGTAATACAAAGTTTACTCGCAGCCAGACAGCAATTACGCTGGGAAGTTTAAGCGGTATTCACGAGCACCAAAGAGGAGGTGAGTAGTGCGAGTAGGGTTGCCGCAAGCGCTTGTGCCATCCCAAAATATTATATTCGGCAGTAGGCAGGCAGAAATGAACTGTGGACATTTCATTTCATATGCATTCCATATATGGGCCCTTCCATATATTTGAAATGGAGTGTAGTACTAAACGGATATGTCGCAAACTCAGTCGGCTGCTAACCGTTTGCCTACTGGGGACAGTCTAAATGTTAGTAGCAGATTAGTTAATATATGCCAACCAACAAAACCAATTATTTATTGTGATTATTTATTAACCTATTCATAAATGCTATCCAATCAAATCTTTAAATTCGAATGAATACAAATTAAATAATGCTACCGAATAACGGGAAATTATTTGAAGATGTAAACAGGAAAGAGAAATGTATACATAATTTATGAAATTAATTAATGAATATAAAATATTTCCGAGTATTCGTCGCTGTTGTTAATCAGAATTGAAAACGAAGTGAGATTAAATTTCTATTTACAATGAGATACAATGTATCGTACAAAACAGCGGTTGTTAACCCTAACAGCCCTACCCTACAACCCTCACTCCCCACTCACCCTTTCAACCCGACTCACTGCCACAGGGTGAAATTGACAAAGTTCCCCACCCACAGGCTTCTATCCGATTATTTCGGAATCTTTAGGGCGGCTAAACTTTCTTTGACAGTCTAGCCTCAACGAAAAAGTTCACCCCCGAAGTAAGTTAATTGAATTCTCGATAAATCCGTTAGCTTTTGGCATAGTGATAGGAAATTTTGTAGGCATAATAGTGTTATTTTTTTATGGCTCGCAATTCTTTGGGAAACAAAAGTGAATCTAATGAATAGATAAGAGACTTACTTTGGAGCTAAGTAGCTTATCTATTATCGTATAGCACTGAATAGCAAACATTTAATTTTATAGGTAACAAAACACATTTGAATAAACTTTATAGTCTCTTAAATAAACACGTAATATAAAAGCACGGAGATCGCTAGCCGGGGAGGGAAGTTGGCTAAAGTCGGCTACTCCCACAACAAAGTTGGCAAGTCCCAAACTTCTGCGCGTTCCAAGTTAGTTCCTTCAAAACTGTAATGCCTGGAAGCAGATAATCTTCGAGTTTGTCGCCGTAAGCAAACTTTAGTAATGTGATCCGTAAAATTGCTTCTTGAAGCCTTTGATAATAATCTCACGAAGTCATACTCGAAATTGAATTTTAACATTGAATGTCATGAACAGTCAAATTATGTTTTTGAAAAGTATCCCTATATTATTTCAAGATCATATTAAGATTGTCTTCATTACTCGCATTTAAAAATACGAACGGTAAGCTAAGCAATGCCATTTGAAAAAAGTACAATAATTGTTTACTATAAACGTGAATGAAATGTTGTTGTAAGAAATAATATATTTAGCTACATCACGTTTTTATAATACAGTTAGGAAATTGTTACGTCGACGATACCTATTATTGTATCTTTCGCAACTCGCTATAGGAGTAGAGTTTACGCTAAAAATAAACAATGCCAATTACAAGTCAACAAATATAAACAGCAAACAGTTGCAAAGTTTAACGGAGAAAGCGGAGGGGCTTCTGCGATGTTTTGAAATCCAACTCATAACATAATTCCGCCCTGTTTCAATTCGAACGCGCGCAGAAACTTGCGACAATTCTCTCATTCGCTAAATATAATTTCCCCTTAAACGTCTACTCAATGACTTACAAATACTGCTAATAATATCACGGGATCGTGTAGTTAATTTGTAGCGTGTTTACGGTGTAATTAGTTTTATCTGCAGCGAAGGCCGTTGCCGAGCTGTGGGTAAATGTTTTCGATTTTAGTTTGCTTTAAACCTCTTATCGATCTAATAAAAGTGGTGCAATTCCAAAAAATACGGGCAGGTATGTTGTTTACAAATTATATATCTTACATTAACGTATATTTCTATGCATTGCTAACAGTGTAGAAGAGATTATTTTGTAATATCTGTCGTTTATATGGTTTATTATACCTAAGAAAATTAAATATTGTATTGAAGGAAGGAGAAATATGGGCCACTTATTTGTGCTACAACAGTTAGTTTTTTTCTGATCTGTTTACATCACGATAGCAGCAACAGCAACGGTTTTTTGTTATGTCACCAATGTCAAATAACATTCTTGTACCATAGTACAAGAAGATGTCTCATAACTACTCTAACTTCATGCCTTCACATATCATTGAATGTAATTCCGATGATACATAACTACAACTAAATAACAGATGTCAGTTCCTTCTGACCTACGCAAATACAAACTTGGTCGAAACAACAAGTACAATTAAGCCGGACTTTCGAACCAGATGGATAATTTATTAAGTTAGATAGAAGTTGTCGACCAACCGACCGACCAGTTATGTCAATTAGAAACGAGCCGTGGGAATTTATCATCAAAGGACACTTTCAACCAACGTGTACTTATATTAAATGTGAAATTATTCAAGACCGTTCCGTATGCATATACACGATGCAAATGTAAATTCTCCCTCCGTAATACGTTTTAATGTGGGAACGCAACGTCTGCATTGACGAAGAACTATGTCAAACAGAATGTGTAATAAGCCCTTTGAAGCTATAATCTATAGTGGAATATTTTATAGCCTAGTGCACGAATATACGGGCTAAGTAGAGCAACATTCTATATCTGAATAGTCGAAGTTAATCTATATACGTGACCGTTGAAGTTGGGCGGAAACTTCATTGGTATTCAACGGATGTTATAAGTTCCGAAATCCATGGGTGCGAGGGTGAAACAATAACTGTAAATTAAGCTCCAAACTCATTAAAAGCGCGGCCACGGGAGTTTCGGAGTTACGGTATGTACAGGGCAGATCGTGTTGTACGCAATCGAACTTTAATTGGTCTGTCGGAAGTTTAGTGGTTAATATTATGTGAGGTCGGTGGAATTAGTTCCGTTCGCTCATTGGCAAACATCGTGCGGGGACTAATATCCGCTGTCTGTCGTGCGGATCGATAAATGTTGTACCACTGTATGCGAGGTAATTACCAGTTGCGTACTGAGTCAACAACATAATATATTCAGTTAGACGGAACCCCGCTAGCTTGATCTTAATTAAATCGTCGACTTAACAAATCTGGCTTAGGTTAAAAGATAGTAATGTTGAATCGCATTCATGAATACACAAAAAATTAAGTTAAGTGCCAGTGAGTAACAAGTAGAAGTTTTATCGTTGCATTTATACCTAATTATCCAAGACATATTACGATATCGATATGCCAATTTTAAGAATATAATTTAGTTATCAGTATCTACATATAAATATAAGAATAATATAGTAATAAAATAATGTACTACTCGGTACAATTAAGGTATAGTTATGGAGAATCGATCTGGCGTTAACTAATGACTTTGAAATCATGAGCACTGTTTCAAAAGATTCACCTTAACTAACAAAGGTCAATCTGATCGTTTACAGAGAAGGGAAACCATCAATCAACATTTAGTTGATACAGCCACTTGGTACACGATTACCACAAATTGACGTTGGCGCATTTCCAATTCTATTTATACGATGAGAACATACATACTCGCATTCAAATGAAAAAGCGCAAGAGCAACGGACTTGGATATATTTTTATACGTATGACAGGTATTTATGAATACAAGCGCGAAGCACGCTCGTCCAGCTCTCCATTGAATACTGAAGTCTATCTAGTTTTGTAGCCAGTCGTAATATTAACATTTATTATCGAGGAAACGGTAAAACCGAGCACGATTGGTAGAGAATTACTCACTTCACAAGAACCACACAACTGGTTCAAGTTTTCTTTTTAAATTAAACTTTTTAAAAAATTCTATTTAAATATAATTATGGAAACTTTGATTAGCTACTCGTTTATCTTTTATCTTATCCATCTTACGCATCCTTTGTAGAGAGCGACGGATGTACGTACGTGTGTATGCTACAATATACACTCATAAAAAAGTATTTAAAATGTGACACAAACATAATATACGTTCCATCAAATAACATTCTACTTTTACATTTTAAAACCTCGCGAAATCCTCAATCAGCGAATATAAACATTTACATTTAATCGTCGTAAATTCTGAGTGCCCTTGAGATGGTAGCGTCTACATGTTTGCTGGCGGTCTGCCAAAATATTCGCGATACCACATCAGTTTCCTTATTTACAAAGTTTATTGCTATTGTGCATTGTTTATGTGCAAAAATAAAGAATGCGTACAAATAAGTTTCGTGTACGAGCTTATCACTTAAAGATTTCATTACGACGAATTTAACAGATTACAATACCATACCATATGGTTGTTACACAGAAACGAACAGAACTCCCACACGTGTTCATATACGCATGTCGCATTACGACTAATCGTAAAAACCGACACTTATCTACAATTCCATTAATAAACTCATGAAACAACACACACAGACATACATACATAAACCAGACCGCATATTTCTGCGAAGCGTCGAATTATTAAAGCGATTGTGGTCACGACACGACGACTGTCGATATTGTTTTACATCGACCAATATCATAAATAACTTCCACCGCTCATTGTTTTCAATAAAAAATATGACAAATGGCATCCATTACGCTCAGCTCAGCACGTCTGGCGTGCCGCCACGGTCGAGAGCCTCGCCTTGACCAAGTTCGAGACGCAATATGAGATGCCCGGCCGGTGGTTCGTCTTGTGTATTCAAATTGCCAAATTACCCACTTGTCGAGATTTCGCAGAGAAGGGATTGTGCCGCGGCGAATAACATAAATATATACATAGTACTACCGATCTTTAAAGAATAAGACTCACTAAAACTAAGAGCATATGAGATACTGATGAAGAGTGAATACTAAATAAAATGCTTTTATTTATGCACTTATAAGTATCAACGTCAATGAGTTGAAACGTTATTCCGAACATTTCTCTTTATGGCTTTGTCATTATGTTTTATAAATAATAGACTGACGTGGGGCCATCTGGCACTGTTCCCACATTTAGTTCCTTCCTTTGATATTATATCTTCGCGTCGTTTCATTTAATATGAAAATGAAGCGGTGAATATAGCGACGGTCTATTTGTGAGTAAATTGCAATCGTACGATGTACAAATGACGCTTAATTGGATGTGTATATTTGTTCTTTTTTTTTTTATAAAATATAAGTACCAAAAAAGCATGCAGTCAACTAGAACGAAGCAGCAAGAACACTGCTGTTACAGTGAGTAAGGGTGGTGCCTCCAGAATCGAACCACGAGATGTTCTACCACTTTCAAACAATGAAAATATTATGGTAATATACAACAATTATAATATTTATGTACATTATCAGCGACCTAATTCACAATCTCGGTATTATTAGCTCGGGGCGATAACAGACGTTCTAACGCGATAAACTTGTTTAGTAAGGATTACGTTATCTCAGAACTTCAGGGGGAGATATGATTGATACAACACCTTAATTAAATTGTAAATATTGTAACGATATTGAGTAGAATGTGATATAGTTATATCATTATTAACTCTGCTGTTCTGGGTATAAACAGATAATATAGCTAAGTCCCTGCTATGTCCCTTCTATGCCCACAGCTGGGCATGGGTCTCTTACACGGCCTGGAGCATACTCCACCAAGCTGCTCCAATGCGTGGCAAAAACGGTATCCTTTCAGAACGATTCTCTGATCTGTTACACATTTCGATTTCGCCAAATACAACTTAGTTTGCAACGTTCCAAAACATGTTATTAAAGCAGTTGAGATAATTCAACATATTTCCATTATTTATCAGCGGATAAGTTATCATAAAGCCAACATAACAGCAACATGAGCCCACATAATGCTGTTGTCAACCGCAAACAGGTAGTTATCCGAAGTAGCGTCACGTCATGCGGGCGCACATACTCGTACTATGAAAACAACGAATGTAGGTTAATGTTTCGAGTTATTACTCACTTAACATGAGCAATTAAATATTATCCTAACTTTTTTATAGCATCGAGGTAGCGTACGAGCATGCAGCACATCTGAGGTTAGTGCACAGTGCTGCTCATGGGCATGTGTGATCACGATCAGTATAAATCTTAATATTATAGATGCGAATGTGAGTTTGTTTGTTAGGATTACATACTTCTACAACTACTCAGGTGGTGATCATGGTTTTGGACAAAGGATTACTTTTATGCGTAAGAAAAAAACGCTCTCTACGGATGATTTATATTATACAATCGGTCGGGAGCCTTAAAGAAAACCAACGTGAGGAAAGACGCAAAGAAAAGTTAATATTGTTTTAATTTAACAGTCTTTTTGGCTTTGAATTTGTGTTAGAAACTAACTACTAACTTTGAATAAATCGTCCAAAACACGTAAGATACCTACTACGACTACGACAGCTATGTATACATAAAATAAATCGTATGAATAACAATGTATTTTTATACACATAATAATTACAAATAGCGGTATAAACCAAACCATAATGTATGCAAGCACATTATATAATAGCTAAAGAACGTAATTATAAGTAATAAAAATTAATTTATTTCAGTAATTTCATTGATACAATAAGTAAATTAGTCAAATTCATTATGCGAGTTTTTACCTGAACTATAAATAGCAAACTTTTTTTCTTGAGATGAAAAGTACAAGGAATTACGGCGCTTAATCCATCAATTCTTCCCTGACCTTTAATTCCAAAGCCTACAACGATCTCGGTGAAACAGTTACTTGTTACAGGAAAATTTGATCAGTGAAACAAAACTACTGAAAGTACAAAAGTATTAGTAAAACAAACTAAGGCGTGTACAGTAGAAATACTTTCAAAACTTGAAACTAACAATTAAGTGTATTATTGTATTAGATTTATTATTAAGAATATGTTTTCATATTAAATATGATATTTAAGCCATGTCTCCTTTACCTATCTCCCCTACAACTTTAGCTTTCTTTTATTCAATGCCAATAATTCTATAAAAAAAATATTGACTTACTTATTATTATACTTCGAAAATAGTGTTGTTTGTTGACCTTCAGTTATACATTTGTTTAAAATGCCTGCTTCGTTATCTTATTGTACGTATCGCACCCGTAAATAATGTAACCGATAAAATTAATTTTGCATTTAATATACATACTCGTACATTGCAACATCATATCCAAACATTTCATCATTTATTATTAGTAATTCGATTATTTTCAACATTGAAACTTCCTTCTCGAGTCGCGATAAACACAATGACACATAACAATATGTCCTAAAATTCTTGTAACATGATATTTTGAAGCAAAAAATGGTTACTTATTCATCCATTGACAATGGGCTATAAAAACAGGCAGCAGCGGGTATAGATTACGTACACAGGGACAGGTAGACGAGGTCTATGGAATATTCCATTCCAAAGAGAGAATACGGATTGAAGTGAAATCTCATACAAACAATTGTATAATATCAAACATGAACGTAGCTTTAGGCGTATATTTTACATTTTAAACTGTAAAGATTCCTCATTAAAACGAAACCTTAAAGAGAGAATTATTAAGATTTAAGATAAGTGAAGAAGTCGGAATTATAGCAACGAGTGTTCATTAGTATATCATTTTGTAAAATATAGCGTCAAACTTTACGCTTTCAAAGCAATTTCAGCTTTGTGCTCCGAAAGTGTATTTAACTTGGAGAATACCAACTCCAAGGCAATCAACTTGAATACAGTATATTTTAACGGAAAGTTTCTAAATCGTGCCAAATCTTAACAAAAGTAGTTGTTAACCCGAAACAAATTGCAGTCATGAAAGGGGTACACAGAATGGCGTTCTTTTTTGCTTTTGTTGCGAATAAATTCGTGTTTAAACAGCTACTTAGCTGTAATGCGAGTGTAGTGTACACGACTGCATTGCGGAGCGAACCAGAGGGCCTAGACAGAATGCATTCACATTATTTTCCATACACGCTACGATTAAATGTTACCGTGGTCACGCTAACGCTGTTTTGATACACAAATCACAAACAAATGTTGTCAAACGCTTGTCAAATGCTACCTAAGAGACGTTACAACAGATGTACTTCAAAGGCTAACTTAAAGCGCTTCGACACTACTCTCTTCCACTACTGAAGTCTTCCGCCAATCTAGACGTAAGACTCTGAATTTAACCAACATTTGTACGCCAGATAACTGGGACAGTAAGCGCATATATAAACCACACTGACACCTGTAATCCTTACTAACATATAAACGATTTGATTTGATCTATCCGCTTACAGGGTTTCATGCTGTATAGTATTATTTGTATCATCTCCAAAATTTTCATATAACGGGCAATAAAGATTACGATGCTTAATTCTTAATATGAATTCCATACATTATAAAATTTATCGTTTGGCGTTTTCGCTTAGTGAACAGCACTTGGTCTAGACCCGCAGTTGTTAGCAGGTGAAGGCCGACCGCGTAGGTAACGCCGGTACCGCGGTAATGATTGCATAGAACAATTATATCCTGTTTGTAACGAAACGCTGGTTGGTGGAAACAACAACGTTTGCACGATTTATGCACGTATTCACGAGGAAAACGTGTCATGGCTTTATAAATACATATTTAGAACAAGAGACGGATCAGAATCTTGATAACGTTTAGTGGGGCATTTTATCTGAGCATGACGCAGGAAGGATGTAGTACAGACAGCGATGAAATACCAGATTTGTATTTGATACATTCCCAAATCACTTAACTTAAATATCAATATATCTGTAGTTCAGCGATAAACTGTAGTTGGACGTATAATGGAATTTTCCTAGATTTGTATTGAAGTAACTAGTATCGTTTGTTAATACAAACTCTAAATTATACAAACTCTATTGAGTAAACAATTTACTCAATATTCGAAAGAAATTTATAAACAATACAAGACGAGAAAAATATATCAATAAGTCGTGTATTATGGACCAAAACATTATTTAGTAACACCAGTTATCCTTGTTTAATATAAAATATTATTATGTTGGTCGACGTGATTTTAATTTATTCTTGCAGACCGCTTCGAAGGCTGCCCGTATTGCAGATAACTAACACACCTACATATGTCATATCACAAATATAATCTTAGACACATTAACTAATCGAATTTTAATTCTTCGGATTATACTATTCTTGTTCCTCTATAAGTCTATATATTAATATAACCTAACTTCGTTTCACTTCCTACAAACAAATGTATCATCTTGATACATTTTACAACGGGCAAAGTGTGTTTAAGTGTTATGTTTAATTAATTAGGTACATTATATCATACTTTACTGACGCCATATATAGACGGATGTTTCATTACACCATTATATCGGTTGTGACACATACCTGAAACAAACAAATGAACATTTATATTAAATGTACTTATAACGATAAAAATCACTTATACAAAAAACGTCGTCGGTTGAAACAGGACTCATATTCGCTGTGTGCCGTAATAATAGTTCAAAACACAAATGTGGCTCATAAATAGTCATTTTGACAGCTAAAAACAGGCGCGTTATATAAGTAAACGCTTTAAGAAATTTGACATTGGCGTATAGAATACCATTGCCATATTAATCCATGAATATTTCACAAAGATGCCTTAACACGCTGCGTTACGTGTTTATTGCGGCTTCGCGGATAAGGACCCAGATCAAAACGACATCATCGAAGGAATAGAGCCACGAACAGCGTGTAAATAAATTACGATTCGGAATACCTTGTACAAAACTTAAAAAATACATTATAGTGCCTATATGATGTAGTATGTTGATAGTTTAAGTTAATTTAATAAATATACATTATTGGAGAGCTTATCTATCGTAGTTATCGCGGGGCGAAGGTTATCGCGAGTTAGGCTCAAACGTGCACACCAGACATGACTAACATCTATACACGACGCATAATTATAATAATATCGCAATCTTAAGCATGTACTGCTTTATCTTTTATCGTTAAAGAGTGAGTGGAACGCAAAGACAATGTTTCTTTGAACTCGAACGATGCCTACGGAGCGATGTACGTTAATAAAACGTACAAGCTTTATTCAACTGAAACTTAGTTCGCAACAAATTACATCAAAAATAAAATATATTTAGACATTAAATAATTTAGGTACACAGAAAGGGCATAGGTTTTTGTTGAAAAGTTCACTTAACCTTTTGTTTGAGTAGAAATAGTAGACTTTCATTATCTTTATTTTCAACTCACCTTTTCAGCGCAATCATTTATAAAATTATGATCAGATAAACAAGTAAATATTCTTTACTTAAGTGTTTAAAGTTAATTAGCCTCACATTCACTGAATAAAAAAGAAATGACATCACACAGTGAACTATACGGCACATGAAACGCACGGATCGTATAATAAACAAATTAAGCATTATTGCAGAAACGTATTAAAAGTGGCAAAAGAACAGAATGCGCCTTCGTTACGTATATAACGGTATGTTATCTAACGGAAATCTCATGTATAAAAGTCTTGTTGTGTGTTTAACATAACGTGTCATGCAATATGTAAGGGCTAACTGTCGTTTAAAAGCAGCTGTACTTCATTGATCCAGTTGTTTTCATTTGAATATAAAGTCCACTGTGTAGTTTACGCGCTGTTTTTCCCTGAGCCGAGGCGAAAGGGAGTAATAAAACGGCAATTATATAATAGAATAAATAACCTTAACCCTTAAATGCATGGTTTTTTTATTGCGGCCTGGAAAAAAATCTGGTATAAGAAAATAGGTATTTATTATGAAAAAATAAATTTGCCGCCG
>DWGW01000919.1:0-12668 GCA_018247775.1 Udranomia orcinus
ACCAATAATTTGTAAAATATTTACTGATAACAAAAGTTTTTATTAGTGGTCTCAAACTTTTGACCGGTAGTGTATGTCTAGATGACGCACGATGCGTTAGTGCTAGTTGCATTAACGCATCGTAACTGGTTCATCTCTTAAGAATAAACTTGGCTTTAGCTAATAAATTTGTATAATCAATATAACAAGTTAATAAAATTGAACAAGATAAACTCTTTAACTGAAAAACGCAAAAGTGTAATATATCTCATCATTCTCAATACTCACAATGTGTTGTGCTGTTGTATGTTGCTGTAGCAACTGCTGTTTTTGGATACAACAAAAATGTTTTCTACCGTCGATATGTATTTTTTTATAACACTAAGATAGCAAATGATGCAGATGATAAGTGGTTTTTAGACCGCACATGGATATTCGTAATTAACTCAAGATGGCATCGAAGTTATATTAGGTCGATTACAAATGCGCTGATAAAAAGTAATTACTATTTAAAGATGTGACTGAAAACTAAATAGGACATATTAACTATTCAGCTACCACCACATAAATCCTATAATGTTTAGTTATACAATTGAAGTAAAGGACAATAGTGTTTTTTTTTTCTTGTTGAAGATAATAATTTAAAGATGTTTTAAACGCTACACGTGAAAATGCCCTAACTAATACCGGTTTGTTGATCTTCGTTTAGTTATCACCGGTGTCGTAAAACCAATAATAAGTTTCAAATTAATGAACATCGCTTCATTAACTCTTATGAATGTCATCTTTCAACTTCATGGTTTGGAGAATAGACTATATATTATGAGGTATATTCATTGAGTTTCTTACATAGAATTCTGTCTTAAATCTATTTTTAAAAACCATTATTGCGTAGTAAGCTATTGCGTTTCATACACAGCATTCTTTTTTAAATCAATTTTTTTGACTTTTAGCCAGCGATTTTCTGACCAGCCAGCATTTTGAAGCACAGATATAGTTAATAAACGATCGAGTCCTAATATCTAGAAACAATCGATACTTAATTCAAATGTATATCTAGAATTACGCATATAAATCGTTACCAAGTAGCCGCCTAATAAGTGGCTAAAGATCTATCTCCTAGAGCTACTCTATATTTTCCGTAGTGCTTTCCAAAGCGAATTACTAGATACGCCCTATAAAATTACGAGGTAATTACGTATACTAATTGCAATTCTAATTGCAGTCACGCCTAGTGGAAAGCACCAGCTAATGGGATAACATCATTGAACCATTACCGTTCCTCTGAAAGGGAGCAGCCTTTCAGAGCGATTTTAAATGATTGAGTCTTATTCATTCATGGATTCTTTCGAGTAAACTGCTATGCTTAAGGCGTCTAGATCACGTGCGTCTGACTAACTTTATATATCCGTACCAGGCGTAAATACGTTGATAAGTCGAAAATAGACACTTTTCAGGGCAGCCATTTTAAAGTTTGAGTTTTATCTGTAAATCGCTGTTTACTTTTTTAAATACTTTTTTATTGAAATGTTTTTATTGAAATTTTAGTAGTAATTTTCGGATAACATGAGAATATTGAGAGACCGAAATACAGCAATTCTAATGCCTAATGTACAATAAAAACAATTATGCAAGTCGACTTATTCACGCCTGGTACGGATATATTTTCACTGAATGGAAATTTACTTCAGACTACGTTGCAATTTTTGTAACTGTAACACTTATCCCTTTTAGCCTATTAATAAGATTTACGTAGGTTTACATGGTGGTAGGGAAGGAGCATGTAGTCTGATGGTAAGTGGCTAAATCCAAGGGCACCTGCAATCACCCTAAGATAGGGTCGAAGTTCTTTCTTTAGATCCACCACAGAAGCGTTTGACTAAGTTTGAAAGACTCGGTTCCGTGTGCCTCCCTCTCAAACCTTCTGGTTTACGAACACTGCTGTTAGAAGGCAGGTGTTAAGGTGATCCTGAGTCGAACCACGAAATATTCTATTACAGTCAAGAAATTTACAAATGTTCCCAAAGTTTGTGATGTTAACAACTTATTGTAATGTTAACTTTAAATCAGCGGAGACGTTAGCACACTCGAGTATTCTTCCTGCGATTGAAACAAATAAATCGTCGCAATACGAAAGCTTGCGATTAAGTATTTAAATTGTCAAAAGTCTAAATCATTGTTAAATATAATTCTATGTGATGTTAACAACTAATTGAAATATTAACTTTAAATCAGCGGAGACGTTAGCACACTTGAGTATATAGTATTCTTCCTGCGATTGAGACAAATAAATCGTAGCAATTCGAAATTTGCGATTAAGTATTTAAATTGTCAAAAGTCTAAATCACTGTTAAATATTATTCTTAAACGTATACGAGTATAATATTAGGTGATCTGCGACGATCACTCAAACGTAACTATTAAAACATTCTAATACGTTCTATAACTATCCTATGAGAATTCTCGGCAAATAAGAAAAATATATGCAAATGTCGTAGTGTGTTTTTTGCGTTGAAAACCTGTTGGAAGATGACAGATTCCCAAGTGAATAAGGAATAAGGCTTAATAAGGAATGATTAGAATATACTAGGCATAGATGCTGCGACGTGTTTTTGTTTATTTGCTGTTTTTTCAGAGTCAACGACCATTTGAACTTACTCGCTGAAGTTATTATGCATTTATATTTAAAATCGACGGTGTACTCTTGTTAACCGTTTGTAATGGAAATTTCCTTTCACTAGTAACAGTGGAAAAACATATTACTAACTGACCCTGCGCACTTCGTACTTCCTCAATCATTTCCCCGTCTCCGTCTTCATTTTATAAAACTAACATCAGTGACAAGCGCATATAAATCGGATAAGCCGGTTCCGATATAAGCGAGCACAAACGCACACACAAACATACAATTTTTTTGCGTTCTAATTTTTAGATTAGGTATTACTAGTATTTAACCCAGTACATGTACCCCTTGTCACCACTTTAACATGCTTGCATTGTTTCAGTAAAGAATTTTGTTTTTTTAAACTAGCATCGCTATTCGGCTAACTTCAAAAGTGACTGCCACATTTACTATTAACGTAGGGTCTTAGCGTTTAAGTTGCGGTTTTATTTTTATTCCCTCATTTGAAATACGCTATTTAACCACAATATATTACTGAATCGCTCCCGATACGTTTCTCACGAGCTCGCCTCCCTTCGAGGAATAACTTGGTCGTTTTCAATGCACTTATTCTAACTTTTTCTCGGCGGAGAGCCGATCGGGCGCAGCGAAATGCACCGATTAGAAACCGGTTTTAGGACTACATGAGCGGTACGTTGCACTCTGCAAGTCCTAAGCTCTCGATGCAACGCGTTCTGACCACATCCCACCCGGCAACCCTTTGGGACCGAACGCAAACGGACGAGTTAACGTCTTCCGTCAGTACAGACTCGCGATTCTCTAGCGAGTCGCTAAGTTACGTCAACGTTAACGCGCGAGTTCGCCAATGATGTTTTTCTAAGCTCGCAACGAGCGAGCGGTTTGCCGGAGAGGTTTCGTGTTAGCGACTCGGCGGTTAGAGATAAAATGAGTGGGGTTCATTGACATCGGTCATGAAGTTCAGATACCTGTGCTGTTTAGACTGGATTAGGTAAACCTAGGTCCGGGCTAGCGCTCGGCCGCCGCGTTGGAGACGTTTTTCTAAGCGCGGTTAATATTTACAGTCAATTGTTTTAGATGTAGGTTTACGAACTTACAAACTTGATTTTGAAACTCTTTTTAACCGATTTCAAAAAAGGAGGTTATCAATTCAACACGTTTTTTTTTCTTAGAGAGTTAACTTCTGAATGATCGTAAATGGTTTTTATTGGATTCTAGAAGAGTTTCTTCTAATTCTATTAATTTTATGTTTAGTTATTTGCAATGATAAGAATATTTTATATTTATAATTAAGTCATATAAATTAAGTATTTTCGGACACGAATTAAACTTTTATGATATTATAGTTTATGTAAAGTTAGCATTTAATGTTTATGGATGGAATCCTCGTAATATAAGTACTCTGAAATATACATGAAAAGCACATTACTAGTAAGCTTCAAGTCTTATATGAGATTATTATATTTCCTACGTGCTTTTTTGAAATAACAACCTTATAAAAAGTTTTTATATTTCAGTAATTCATTCTTGAATGTCATATTTGTCAGCGCCGGCGATCATGGTACTTACAACCCAGTTTGCATTCTATTACTGAGAACTTGCAAAAAATATAAGAATTGTCACATGTTATGCAAGACAATAGTTGCATCACAAAGGTCACAGCAACGGAAAGTTCCGAGTGCATCGCCGCTGACATTCTCCAAGTCTCATTAATTAATAGACAAGGCTGACCTTAAGGGTCGTTACCTATAAGTTCGTTACGCCACAGAGTAACTGGGTAGTAGAGAAACCAATAAATGAAGTGCAGAGGGAGGTAAAGATATATCTACGTATCGCGTGAAATACATTTTTTACTAGCTGACCCGGCGCACTTCGCAACACCTCAATCATTTAAATTGACACGACATTTTTATGTACGAATCGTTTTTTTTAAACAAACACTAAATGTTAAGTGAAGCTTACTACAATACAATTATTAGTGAAAAATTCGCATTAAAATCGGATCAACCGTTTCTGGGATTATCATGCAAAAACACGGATACACCGACAGACAAAAAGTCTAAAAATATTCTTTAATAAAGAGAAAACCTTGATATCTTTCATGTACAGACGGCAATTACTTACAGATTTATTGTATGTATAAAGGTGAACACGACACCTAGGGACTACGTTTTTTACGAAAATAAACAGACGTCTCCTTACTTTTACTTTTTTATAGTACTAAGAATCTATTGATAAGATCATTATTCCCAATGGACTTCTATAAAAGACATCTGGAGGTCGACACGTCGTTGTCCATGAATATCTATGAAGATGAAATTTAGTGATTTGAGTATCTTCTAACCACACCTGAACACAGCAGAATTACTACGACTATTATAAGTCAGGAATAGCATGGTACTGTCGTTCTAAGTGTAACGAGAAAAAGTTCTATCATTCTCTCCTCTATACGATTAGTTACAGCACACTGAACTTAATGGGAACAGACAACCGACTTATCCAGTACTTATGATGTATTTTAACGTACTTAGGCACAAACTGGGCAATTGACCGTGCATTTTAATGGTATCAGTCAATACTGCTTTGCGGGAACGTGAGCTACAGCGAACGCATTTTTAAGAGTATACTAGTACTGTCCATGAGGCGACCCAGGGTTAAAAATCAAATCATATTAATATTTCTCGACCTTAGAAGTACCAGGGCCGATATTTAAATTCAACCGAATTCACCTTTCTACATAACATGGTTCCATTTCTATTCATTTTAAGTTATTTTCAAATGAATAAAGTCTATTTTGATACATTTTACTATCATATCCAATAACATGTCATGTTAAAGACGAGGGTCGATACCTACTCTTAAAAATATCCTTATGCTTCTCAGATCGAGATTTACGCTCTACATAGATAAAATCGAATGCTTGTGTATATATAAATAAGGTATGCGTTGTCTATATACGTACACTTTTTTAAATAATTAAAAGGTTATGATACAGATTGTAACGGCGTCGTATCACGACGTGGTGGTACGGAATTCGCAAGTTCTCGTTCTTGGTCAATTTATTTATTGTATAATCTTGCCAGATACGATCATACAAGACTAAGTAAATTGACACAAAACGGCTAAGTAATTGGCAAAGTGAGCTACACGAACGATTAACCTAGCGTACGACTCCGAATACGTGCAGAAAAAATACCATTATCGATTATAATTGATGGCATTCGACGTATTTATTAAATTAATGGACGCATTGTGTCAACGTGTTGCGGCCGCGGATGAAAATAAAAGATGTCGGGAAAAAAGACACGGTTCAGTGAACTTGCGGTGGAGATGCCTTATTTGTAAACATTGGTATCATCTATGCTAGGCTCCGGCTACACTCGACGCTGGGGTGTCGTCAAACTATTTCATTATATAGCGTCTAACAGCGTGTAACGTACATTTTTATCACCGTCATCGTGGAATAATCGATGAACAAACGACGTGTCTTACAGTTTGTAACGTACATTTTCATCACCATCATCGTGGAATAAATGATGAACATATGACATCAATGAAAGAGTACACGAAATGGCCCTTTTCTCTTATCAACTTCAGAGATCGTTCACGTCTCATTTCGAGTGTAAATAGTTTTATCACAAAATTCGTCCGCTAGTTCTTGACTTGAGTTCAAAAATACGAATAAGGTGATCAGAACATCGCCTAAAAGTATGTTTAAATCATGCACAAAATGTACCCTTATCGTCTTGATCCGATGGAAATGATTTACTGAGTGAAAATAAGAAAATTTCGGCTTCAGTCTACCGATATGTAATCGTCGTAATATATATTATATCGACCAAGCCATTCGTATGTTCCATAATCATTTTTCTTCATTTGATTTGTTTCTTTAAGAAATGCCAACCACGTAAATAGCTACGTCACAAAATATTCAACTTTATCTATATATGTATTAGTACAAACTTAATATATAATAAATAATTGTAGATATTTTTCCGACTTACGATGACGATTATCCCTGTATTTTGGCCAATTTACGCAAAATAAATTATAACCTATTCGCTATTCTAATGTATAAAGAAAAGTACTGTGAGGTCTAATCTAAATCCTCCCCTATCCTATCCTCTCCAAATCGCATTTATAATATTAGTAAGATTAGTCGATAGTATTGCAGTGTGTAACCAGCCTTATGCAGGCTCTATTCCTGCTCATCTCGTTGCGTCCAGCGCTACGTATGTCCACTATCGCGACTATAACTAGTTAGCTAGGGTTCCTCGGTGAACTAACTCAATATTAATTTTAAAAGTCTGACAAACGCTAAAAATCCTAAGCATCTTTAAAAGCTAAAAATGTATGAAACTTAACAATGTATCAAAGCTAGATCATATAGCCTTCCGTTTTGCAGAGGATTTAGAGAAAATAGTGTAGTAGTAATTTTGTCAATCGATATACCTATGGACATAATTAATTTAACATATAAGTCTTATCGATGTCCGAAGATCGAAAATGGGTATTATTTCGCAGCTGACTCAGAGAGAAGCTACTATTCCTACCACACAAACCGACCACAGTAGGTTATTACTAACAATAATCGCGATTTTTTTTTGTTTCTTTTGCATTAAACGTATACGAAATTTAGTTTCAAATACAATAAAGAAACGAGCCGGTACAATTAGATATACGTTAGGCTCAATTCTACGAGGATTTTACGCTGTACTCTCCATAACTTCGAATACATATCGAATTAGGTAAACTTGCAACGTCTATCAAGCAAAACAGCAGATATTCTTGGATGCTAGTGGGCAGCAATGGGACACCGTGGCTAGATCACGAGGCTAAGGAACCCCGCAATTAATCAGCGTCGAGGGTGGCTGGCCATGTGCTATTATTTTTCTATTTGCGCTCATAACCGGTTGAAAGGGATCGTGTGAAAACGGCCACACCGACCTGTTATGACATACAGATGCGCGGCTGTTTTGTTAGTAAACGAATGATGTATTGAGTGGAAATGTATCTGATGCTAGGCGTGGACGTTGACCTGGCAAGGTAGACATGGTATCTCGAGCAATTTGCAGTTATCTATTTAATGTGTACTCCGTTTTCAACCATGAAACATTGTTGTTCCAGATGTAAGCCAGTATCCGTAGCATATATTATAATATCTTATATATGATAACCATTGACGAGAATCTTTCGTCACGAGATAAGATAGGAGAGACTTTCATCAAGGAGGCTTTCAGAATGGGGTAACGAAGAGTTCCTGTTGTGCTATTGGGTAGTAGCACTCTATCTTTGGGATGAAGGCTGTTATCTTTAATGGCATTGTCCCTTCGTCGAGAATTGACGGGCTATGAAGGTAAACTTCATGTCGCGTATTCCCCACGTCAACATCTTTTTATCCCTAAAGTCATGGGGTAGGAAGTCCCACTTAGAGGCGCTATTAATATGTCTTAAAAACCTGGTACTGCAATATATCAGTAGATAACGGTACAAGCTAATCACTATCAAAGCGTCAAAACAAGTCGGATAACCATAAACTCGTTTACTTGTAGACATTCAATCCTCCACATGACTCCAAGTTATCACTTTGATGGGTGTAATCATTATCAATGACGTTTGCTAAACCTTAACTAATACTAAGATATCACAGTGTAGACACCCTAACATGTTAGTTAGTGATGTATACAACCGTCTGGCTGTTAGGGTGTCACTTAAATGTAAGGTCTTTGGTGGGGTAATCTAAAATACACGCATTTGTGGTCCACCTAACCAAGACCTTTGATTCCATCTGGGGTTGATTACAGACGTCCATTTATCATCAGATGGACTGCTTGCTCGTTTGGTACCTTAAAATCATAAAAAAGATGGCCTGAAGCTTAAGCCACCACGCTGCTTCAGCACATGTTGACAGGAGTGCATATAATTTTAGGATTTAAAAGGACAAGATTCTTTTCTCGGAATAAAATGTACGTCTTCATTCCGACTTCAAAAATGGGTGGAAATCTAATTGAAACTAGAGACATATATTTAAACACTTAGATACTATATACTAGTAATTTATTTCAAAATTCGTAAGATATTTTAATAAAAATAAAAGACGATCAATTTGTAAGTCGTTTATTACGTCAAATGCAACGCATTATGATTATTTGAAACAATAAATACTTGAATGAGTGTGATACAATATTACCTTGTATAATAACGATTTAACTAGACAGTTAATTCCTTTATACATGTGTATTATAAATTTGAACGAACACATACCCATCTCTATCTTTTTCCTCATCTTATTTTCATTAAAAGTAGGTAAGCTCTTAAGTAAATGCCCAAATATTTAGAAGATTTCATTCAGAAGAATCCTAGAACACTCCTTAAACATAATTTCTTTTTACCAATTCTAGAATAGGCATGGCAGTATAATACCTGATTTTTGGGCTTTCCATTTTAATGATTTGATAGAAACTCAACTGGAAGCTAGAGAATCCCCCTATTTGGGTTGCAGCTCTTATTGAATTCTAATTCTAGTGTCAAAGGATTATTCTCTTTAAGCTTTACAGGCTCTAGATCTCTGATGGTATCATAACCAGATTGGTTCAAACATGATGAATAAATTTTGCTCAATGACATAGCATTAATTCGCAAATAGAAAATGAGCAAATGTTCGAAATTAGGATGTAAATAAATCAAAAAAAAATTCAATTTTGATGGGCAGTTATTTTTTCAGTTTTTTTAACATTATGGCCAAAATCGATTTACGCGTGTAATTCGATTCTATCTTCTCTAGAAACTTTTATGAAAGTCATCTTCCTCATATTTGGTGTGATTTTTAAATACCAAAGGAAATTGGTGTACCTACTTTCGGTTTTTAGGAAAATTTCGACGCAGATAGAAACAAGTATGTATTAGTCCAACACTAATATATATAACCGTTTACAAGTAAACACATTTATTCTCATATCGCTAAATAAATGTGGTTACAGGCTTATTATAATCAGAATCATATTCGATCTATACATTACAATATTAAGCTATTAACAAAGGAATGAAAGGCGTTGTGATAAAAAAATAAAATTAAAAAAAAAGTGTAGAAGAAAAACAATATTTGTCTTTGGCTGTGTACTGGTATGAGAGATACGTGTTAGAGATATAACAAAATTGTACTTTTCAGGTGTGAGCTTGGCCTCGGGTGCGCGGTATGAATTACGATTCGTTAAGTGATCATTATTCGACCTTAACCAAGTATGTTTATATCAGAATAGGGCCTCAAATTATTGTTTCTACACAATAACAAAATCGTTCGACAGTCTCATAAGCGCCGAAAACGGTTGCTCTATAAACGCACCCGTACAGTGTACTTTAATTCTTGCGTTGAAAAGTTCATTCGTGGTTAGGGATGCAACGATAATAACAACAGAATCGATTACAATTATTGTTAATTAAAGATATAGAACACATATTGGCTGTTCTATTTAAAACAATACACATATATTGTCAAATTTCCTTACTGGTGTTCCATGTGAGTAAAAAAGTGATTAATTATTTATGTATAAAATTAAATGCAAAACATGATATATGTATAACAATCATTTTTCACAGAAAACATAGAACCTTATTTTTTATTTACAGTATTATCTTTAGATAATCTAAGTTATCATCAACTGAAATACCAGAGATAACTTAATATTTAATAGCATCATGAAAGCAGTTCTTGGCTTCGATTGCATAACAACATCCTTCATCAACATCAACTTTATTTTACACAATATTACGATCTTACAAGATTCGATATGGATTTCATATATGAATGTTTGTTCTAATATGTAAATGTTTGCTCCAATATTTATATGTTTGTTCCAGTATGTAAATGTTTGTTCCAATATGCGAATGTTTGTTCCAATATGCAAATGTTTGTTCCAATCTGTGAATGACTGAGTTGATTTGAGTGTAAGCTTCGCGTTGTTTGATGAGATTCTTTTGGGATCTTAAAAAACCATATAATGTTTCATCGGATTAAAACAATTTGTTTAACTATAACCGCCAATTATATTCTCTCTCCATATATCGAGTGGGGTTATATTGTTGAAACTACTAAAATTAATCATGTTTTTGTATCGTTAAAATCCTCTCAGGCCGTATTAAAATACCGATTTTAACACTTAACGACAATATGTAAATTTCTCAGTTGCATCCCTTTCAAGTTGCTCAAATCGCTGGTGCATTCGTCGAACATTACCCTCGAGTTCGTTAAATTAACAGAGTTATTATGTATGTTACATAAAAAAGTACACAATTCCTCTCAAAATAGCACCAATATGCATATTCAAACATCAACACAATGCGTACGCTGGCAACATTTAACCGTCACAGAAAACAATTTAACAGCTAGCAACACTCAAATTACGCGAATAGCAAAACAATCACAATACGCTAACAATATACAAAAGTTCGTACAACAATTGCTTTAATATTACATTTTTATTATTATTCTCTTAATTATTATATTCTGAAATGATTAAAGATATGGTTAGTAGACATATAGATATGGTTAACATTGAACTCTTGCACCCTATATTCGATCACACATCCCTAAAACGTTAGAAAATATACAATAACTTCGTGTAAATAGATAGATATGTATGTGTAAAATTAATTATTCACTATGGTAACACTTGAACTACGGAATAGCGAGCGAACGGAGAACAGCCTACGATACTTTATTCATATTTTTTATTTATAAAGCTATTAAAGCCGGCTATTCACTGTAGAATTTAAATCACGAGACATTTATATGAATTAATAAATTACGCCCCAGAATAATATTAACGGCTTTCACACGATTTAGGACAACGAAGATTACGAGGCTACTGTTATCAAAGTACAGTATTTAATCTCCGGATATACGAGATAATATTTCTTACAATGAAAAGCCAGCCAGAAAATGTTGCCCTCAATTCATGTACCCGACTTCGCCAGAATATAAAGACGCCAATTCCTTACTCCAAACTATATAAATTACACAAAATAATCAACAATTAATCAATCAATGTTAACATATATTAAAATTTACAAAACTACAACTCATTCAACACAAGTGTTGCCAACTACAAGTAATTATACAAACATACCTAAATTTATTTGGTCTCATATTAGTAACGGAAACGATCAAATCAAACTATCATGGTGGTTTTTGCTTCGATCTCGTTCATACGCCTGGAGACAGAACGAGAGGCGAACAGGAATGCCGCCATTTTGTAACGATACAAGTTACACAGATACTCAGTTGATAGCGGTTACTATGATTAAGTCTGTGATCATTTTTTTATCTGTGGTAAGTTAAGGTGAGAATACTCGTAGGCTTCTAAGGAGCGTGGCCAGCACGTTGGCCAGGCACTCGGCGCGCAGGGCCAGCTGCCCCTCCAGCGTGGAGCTGGTCTCCTGTCCTTGTTGCGCGAGCTTCGCGTTGTGTTCGTGTATAATCTGTGCCATTTCAGCTCCCGCCAATTCCTTGAAAGCGGCTGTGACGTCATGCACTCGTAGAACTAGGTTTCTGGTTTGCAGCGGAGATGACGTATGTCTTCCAAGTGCCTGAGACAACAACATATTATACATATTATAATATGTTGTGTATTTTTATCTATGGAACGTTATGATTTTTCAATTATGTTTATGGGTAAGTGATTTCTGTTGTGAACTTCCATTGATAAAACATACTATCTCCGAGTAATGTATTGAAATACCTTGTCTTCTTAAATCAATTTATTAGGTAAAAATAGGACATGTATAATATAAAAATTAAAGTAGTTTATCAAGGTACTCTTTTTTAACATGTGGAACACTTTTTAAAGGTGATACCGTAGCGTTAAGTTCCACAGTTATAAGGACTATGAAGGTACCTTTGATACCTGACCACAGAACAGAAAACTACTGTTGTAAGGCTTCGGTACCTGTGCCAAGTCAGCGAGGCGGCGCAGCGGCGTGAGGCAGTCGGCGAGCGCGGCGGGCGCGGCGGAGGGCGCGGGGGCGGCGGCGTGGGCGGGCGCGGGGGCGG
>DWGW01000920.1:0-12668 GCA_018247775.1 Udranomia orcinus
AAATCATGTGCAGGCCATGAGTTTTTTTTAATTACTAAAGTATTTACGCTCGTCTTAAAATGACATCTCACATTACTTTTAGATATCATCGAAAAATGTAAAATAAATTTCAATTTCATTAGAATTCTCAGTCCATGCTGTAATTAATAATAAAAAGATAAAAATTAACAAAGAACAGATAAAAAAGAAAATTAAAAACATCTAATACAATACACATAAATACCTACTCACTTTATTTGCGGGCTGATGAGAATTCGTAAATGTACCTAATTCATCCAACATTTATATCTTTTGCTGCTGTCATCGGCTTTCATAGCTGTATTATATCTATATAAATATCGACCGCATTATTGTTACCTCAAAACAATCGTTTCAATCAACAATCGGTCGGTTATAGCATAATACTGACAGTGGGCTGGTACAATCAATTACGATAGTTTCCCACGTAAATTCGTTTTTGTTTACTTTATAAATATTTAACAATGTTTTTAAAACAGTAATATTCGGTTATGTAAATATTAAACAAAACCAGTTTTTGGTGCGAATTACGTATACATAACATATAACATACAATACATAAGGGAAAAAACGCAACCTTGTTAGCCTATGAATATGTTTGTATGGATAAAATTGAGGAATAAAATAGACGCCACCTATAAAGTACAAATAGTCAGAGCAAAGAAGGATATTAGAAGACTCTATAAAAGCAAATTAAACATTAAAATAAAAAAAACAATAACTTGAGAATTAAAAAAACTTTCTGTAAGTACCTACATGGATAGTTGCAGACATAAGTAACTTTGCAAACATGAATATTTTAGCGACGAGGAACAAGTAGTAACCAGTTAGAAATAACAAAACTTCCTGATTTGTTACAGGCAAAAAAAATAGTTCTCAATGATCCGGTTTTTTTCGACAGAGTCAAGTACGGTCTTGACATTGATTCAGAATTTATCAATGTGTAAAACTCCGCGATCGCGTGTGGTTGTGATCTTGTGTTTCACAATCATGAATTTTCGTTACGCGCTTCTCGTCAAAATTGTTGTTATAGTTCACCTCACATTTGGAAATAATATTAAACTATTACATCAAGAGGGGTCTGCCGTTGATACAGCGTTGAGTGTGATTAATTTTGACACGTTACAATTTCTCAAAAAATATAATTACGAAGCTGAACGACATAATGTAGTGACAGATGATGGCTATATCCTAAATATGTTTAGAATACCTAGAAAAGGTCCGCCAGTGATGTTGGTGCATGGTATCGGCGATAGTTCTGAATCATGGTTGGTCCTAGGACCCAAAGATTCTTTGGCGTGTCTTCTGGCAGACGCTGGATACGACGTCTGGTTGTTCAATTCCAGAGGCAACAAGTATAGCAAAACTCACGTCAAAAAATTGCCTGACAAAGAGTTTTGGGATTTTACATATGAAGAAATGGGCACTCACGACTTGCCTTCCTCCATAGATTATATTCTTAAACAAACGTCTCGGAAAAAGCTCACGTACGTTGGATATTCACAAGGAACTACAATTTTCTTCATCATGTGCAGCTTGAGATCGGATTGTAAGGAAAAAATAGATCAGGCGATTTTATTAGCGCCAGTCGCTTGGATAAATCATACGAATTATCCTTTAATAGAGATATATACAAAACTGTTGGACGCGTTAGTAACTTTTAGTGAAAGTGCAGGTTTATATGAAGTGTTCGCGGATAATTATTTAAAAAATCTCTACCACGTCAAGGTATGTGATAACAATTCATTTTTAAGATTGCTATGTGAAATAGAATTCTATGTGAATTATGGGATACGACATATTACTAATATACCAGCAGCTAGACTTCCAACGGTTGCGAGCCATATACCAGCCGGATTATCAGCAAAGTCCTTGTTTCACTTTTTGCAAACGTATGCAAGCAAGAGATTTCAAAGATTCGACTATGGTAGAGCTAAAAACCAAATTCTCTATAATTCAGATAAACCACCGGAATATGATGTGGCACGAATTGACGTTCCAATAACGTTGATAATGAGTGAAGCTGATTGGTTCGGCAATGTTCAAGATGTGGAATACCTCAGGTCTAAGTTAAAAAGTGTGGAAAAATATATCGTTATTAATAGAACTTTAGATTTCACACATATCGAATTCGTTTACGGAACTCGTGTAAATGAAATTATTAACGAGCCCGTTATTAGTTTAATAGAAAGTTTTCATACGAAAGGCTTTGACAGTAGGACATTTAATATCTAGTCGTACATACTTCTTAAATAGTAATGTTAACGAACCAATATGACTTAAATAGTAGAAGGTTGTAAACGGATGTGAATAATATTATATTATATTAATTATATTGTTATATCTGTGACTAAAATAATAATTTATTTTTTAATTTATGAAATGTGCAATTTTGATGTTATGTTATGATAAGTAATAAGCTCATAGAAATATATATACCGTATGTGCCTTTAATTCAGCCTATCAATTGGCCGTGATTACATTGTTGTATTTTGTAAATTATTTAATATGGATCTAAAACTTTCCTTCCCTTGTATGTTGTATGTTGTATTTTTGTTGATTAACTAATACTTATTAGGTATACCTACTTTTTAAAGAACCACGTGTATATGTTTTAAAGGGTCTAATACTGATGTTATTTTTCTAAGGCAAACGGTCTGTTGCAGTTTATGGTGGGTTTAATAATTTATATATGTAAAAATAAGAGGATTTATCACATTTATCAGAGCTATTGTCAAATATTGGACATATTTCCGCCAACTCGCATTGTGGCTTGTGAAATATGTTGTCTTAGTTAGTGGATTGGGCTCAATGGTAGGACATAAAAAGTTTATCCTACCTTTTTTTTATTTAAATGACTAGTCAAATAATTTTAAGTTAATTACTATTACTAATTGTCTGTTTTATTGGTTGCAATTTGTTCGTTCTTTACTATTCTGAGTTGAACATCTGTATTTTGTAAAAACTAATTTAAGTAACTTATTACTGTGATAATATAATCGTAATAAGTGTGATTTTACGTGTAATTTATTTTTCTAAGTAGTATCTAAGTTTATCTCATGGGGACTTAATAAAGGTTGATTTTCAATTTGTTGTGTTATTGATACAACAATTAACATCTTTATGCAAATTATTAGGTACAATACGAATATGCAACCTTCGCCTTGCTTGTTTCGCTTCCTACCAATTTTAACTTGACCTTAATCTTGTATAACTACTCGTTTTTGCATTCTGTTTGCGTAAGGAAACTAAATTAAAATAATAATATATCTTGTCGTGCTAGGTAATACTTATCTAAAAACTATATTCATACATTTGAAGTATATTTGTGAACAAAAAAATTATATGAAAAGTTTTTCAGTAAAATTTCCTGGAAGTACAATTTTGTAAAATGCAAATATTCTACAGTGCAAAATATCAATTAATGTAGTAGGGAGAAAAACGGCAATGCACGTCGTACGAAACACATTGCGCGGTTCCGTATGCGATTTACTCTCACGAAATTAAATAATTATACATGTATAGTAATTAACATTAAAAAATAACAAAAACATATAAAATTTATCTTATAGATGTTATGTCTACAAAATGCGCATTCTCTAATCATATTCAAGGTAATTTAATAAAAAAATAATACCTATAACATTTCCCGAAAACTCATTATACAACCAATCTAAATTTATTCTCATTGGCCGGACGGAATTGTGTAAGTTTAATTTTAAGCCATTTAGATATCTACGGAACTACAAACGTGCATCTAGCTAAAACAAACAAAGGGGGCGCAATGTGCGCGTTCAAAGTCGCAGCGCCAAAAATTAAAAAGCCTGAGGCTAAAAAGGGATAAATTAAAAACAGAGGATTTCTGTCACGTACAGGTAACGGATATCTATGATTTAATCTCTTTCTCAAAACAAATATAGGTGTATACCACAAATACTTCGCTTTCTGTGGAGAATACGTACCTATTATTACGTACGTAATTGGACGCTAATTTGATGCAATAATGATTATTTTCGTAATGTTTTGCATGAATATTCTATGATAATAAATTATATTTTTTACTAAATGCCCAGCATTACATAGTAAGTACTCGATTTTTTACTATAAGCAAATAAGCTAAGAAAGGTTTGAAAAATCTAGTAGATTTAGTGTAAACTTGAAACTATTTATGCTAATGAGTACTATGTCTTTCCCAGATGTAGACAAATATCTGTGAAGAATACGCCATGAAAAGTATTTCAGCCATCTTTCTTTTATTTTGAGTATAACGATGTTGGGATGTTAACCTACCGGAGAGTGCCCAGCTACTGTCGCAGTATCAGATTCTGGTATTATACGAGACATACCTCGTATACATATATCTCGTACATAGTACACCTGCATGTAAATTACACGTAGAACATAAAATTGTTTCGTCAAATATTCCGCCTTATATCAAAATGATACGTCAGAGTTAAAACATTGGACGAAACGTGGAGCACCGAACAAACAAAGGGGGAGGTCAGGTACGCAGTCGGGGGGTTAAAATTAAAACCTCCGAGCCGTCCTCGGTGTCGCGAGCAGGCTTCGGGTTGGCTTAACTCTACATCCAATTTAATGTGCGAAGTACCATTCTTTAAACGGATAATTAACACATTATCTGAATTAATATGTATGCGATAAACCCCTTTTTTCTATACCTTTGAGTATATTATATTATACAAATATCACAAAGGAGCAAAATGTTAAAATATGTTCGATCATAAACATGTCTTATCAAACCTAGTCAAAATTGAATTTCTGCCTGAGATCGACAAAATATGCACTGCTTCAGGCTTTTAATAGGCTCCACCCCTTTAAAATATATGATAAATGATTATTTCACACCCGATAAGTTATTCTTATGTAGAAACATTATAATAATATGTTCAACAACATTCATAAAATGAGTTAGTAGGTGCGAAAAGGAACAAAAAAGTGTTAATAGTTGAAGACTAACAGTCTCTAAATTTGTTAAAACACCTGTATACATAACTAAATTTAACGCTCGATAATTAAATATCATTTGCTTACAAAATAACCCGGGCAATATGCGGATTTTTTAGCCTTACGTATTGAATACCAGGTTTAACTTGAAATGTATCAGGAATATTATTCGAAGTGAAATCGGTCACATGGAACAAATTGAAAAGCATCGACTAGGTAGAAACAATGTGAAAAATAAACAAAAGAGGTGTGCACGTACGATAGATCCGAACCGAAAATTAAAAGTCCGAACAGTCCGCGGTGTCGCGACCAGGCGTCCGGCTCGAATTGCCTCTCTACACTCAATTTAACGTTGAAAACACTTTGCTTTGTATGGTTAATGAACGCACTAACTACATCGGCCAGTCAACACGCCCCAACGAAGTCCAATAATTATTTTTATGACACCCGAACGCTGGAGACGTATCAACGTCGGATTGCGATTTACATATGTGATGCAAACATGGTATGCACTGTCGTGTAACACAAAAGGTTTTTATATATTACCCTTTTTAAAACTAAACAAAGATAAGTTAAGACATAAAACCATTAAATCGTCATTAAACTGATAACGGAAACAACACAACACCATAATAGCATGCCGCTGATTATATTGTTTGCCTCATATAAAATATTATTTCCTTTGTAAATTAAATTTTACGTTCTTAATTAAACTTTTAATAAAACTGGGAGTATTTTGCCGGCTTTTTCTCCCGGTCTTCCATAGCCTGAGACCCTAAAGGCGTTGAAAGCCGATGACCACTGGCTAGTGGAAATAGGTGCAACAAAAGAAAATTATTCAAATAAACAATCACCTTCATCTGAATTTGCCGAAGAACACTAACAAGTTTTCAATGTGATCCAGTCGTTATTTCGACATCTATTCGTTATAATAGTTTTGCTACTTTACTAGTAGTTGTTTGCCATTCGCATATAGTAAGGCTACAGGGTTCACGGATAGATAAGTTTTCGACAGAAGCGCCAATGTATATAATAGCTAAATACTCTGTGTATTTAGAATCAGATAATTTATCTAATTGTAAACGAAATATTCTGTTTTATAACTATGTACTCACTATTCTGAAAATTATATGAAATAATACTTTTTGCGGTATTTTTCGATCTTTAAACCGTAACGAAATCCTTAAGAGGCTAACGTAACGAAATCCATAAGACACTAAATTTATGTTCCCCAAATTGTATGTGAAGGCCTTTATTTGTAGCTATTTTGAAACAAAAAATCTAACCAGATGAAATAAGTGTAAATGAACCCGGTACAATTTGTTATTGACAATTACAATCTATTGTATCAAATACAAAATGCTATTAACTATATTAAATCCAAATCACTTTTTAACAGTCGATATAGATACGAATATCTAAAATGCATTGCATCTAAAATGAATTGTTCCAAGTTATTGCTGTAAGTTCTCATGTAAGCTGCAGTCTTTATAAATCTCGACCTGTAAAGTCCTTATACTTGAACATTGAGTTAAGATATCTGCTCTTATTCTTCTCAGGCCTGGAAATTCTTCACATTTAATAGTTTCCCATCCAAAAGTTTCCTATCCAGTAGTTTCCCATCCAGTCGTTTTTCATCCAGTAGTTTCCCATCCAGTAGTTTCCCTTCTGCGCAGTGTATGCTATGACACAATACCTACACTATTTGCGGCCGGTGTTTGTCGCCGGCATGAAGCGTCGCGTCGATTTGTCGGCAGGCTTTATTTCCGCCTGTCGCGTGGAAATACGATAGTGGTTATATTTTATTTCCAATATTTCAGTAATCGGAATAGAAACATGGCTCACCGTTCGAAACGTGTCTGCTGATAGGAAACTAACAGCAATTCTTCACATAAACTCGATTTATTCTGTTGAATAAATTGAGCTCAGTGTCGGTTTTATCTATTAGGTACATGTATGAAGGATGTTTGTTACATTTTAGACTATTGTTTTCTGATAGACACATTTATTCCTTCAGTTTTCAGTTTAATCCTATAAACTATGTGACGGAGATTGTATTGAGAATTAGTCTATAGTTAATGAGTACATAAGATCTAAGAAGATGCATTCGCTGAAACTCTTTTCTGTTTCTTTGCTACCCAAATCCCTAGAATTGATTTTTACGAAAATTTGTCAAAACGATTGAAAGATTGTCAAAATGCAATTATTTTAATACCATAGATACTTGTGCAGCTTTTCAAAGTTCTAAATTTGAATCTGTCTTGAACTCTACATCGAATGTCCCAGCACTTTGTGAGTACAAAATGAAACCGTATTTCTTGTTTTCAGTACAGTAACTACTGCACTCGAACGAGAGTATACCGGTATGAATACAACTGAAAATTCTTGTAAGAGTACGTTTTAAGTCTTAAGAGCAGAATAGGGCAAGGTAATAGTTTATATTCAAGTATACCTACTAATTTTTTTCTAACTTTTAATTGGCTTTCAATTTTGTACCTTCAACATTTTGACTGTCCGATGGGTCGAAGTCGAGGGTTCGATTTCAATCAGAACAAACATGTGATGAGTACAATTTATATGTCAGTCGAATAGCGTCTTCAGGTGAGATGACCACTTAGTCCTAAGATATTTATGTTCATTACCATTCGACGCGAACAAAGTAGTGAGCGGATGCATTTTTCGAATATGTTCAAAATAGGCTGATATTAAGAGGTACGGCAACCTTATGAATAATGAGAAGAATATATCGTTATATAATCTACCAGCGCCATATTAATAAAGCATGACAAGCCATATATCTCTGGTTTCGGAGTTCGTTAAAAGCGGGTCAGATTATTAATAAAGTAGTCATTTGTTACCTAGCTTTTCCACAAAATTCGGCCATTTTGATAAATATGGAGTATGACGAAAACTTATTTCAAATGAACATAATACAATAACACTACACTAAACATTTTTTCGCCATTTCCATCTATTATTTTCGTAGGTGGTAAAACATTTTGTGAACCATAATGATTCTAACGTGAAGTCATTTTTATGTTTCGAGATTTAGATTATGTACTCGTATTTAGAATAACTTGTAATACTCGTCGTCTTACTTTTATTCATTATTGATAACAGAATTACTTTAGCACATACAACTTTTTGAGAAGGTACCAAAACTTTATTTTTGTAAGTTAAAAGGTAAGGAGATTTCAACGTGTTTTAATAACTAAAAAAAATAAAGTAAGAACTGGAAACAGACGTAGGGATCTAGATGTAAATAATATATAACTGGAGACATTCAATATCTTTCCAAGGACATACAAAAAACGGAAGCCTGACACTTCCTGCAGGGATTGAATACAATATTTGACGAAGGTATCGCGGGGATAATTTGGGTCCCATGTTTTAAATGTAAATCTAAATCATTCAGGATGGAGATTCTCGTATAGGACGGACTGCTGAAATGAACCTGTTTCTATAGGGTTAGGTTACCTACCTGTTACCTACCGATAATGAAATAAACGGAACTTTCTTGAGACCATTTGTGTTCTTTAGATTCTTTTTATTTTTCATATAATTTTCTTCACTAGTATTTATTTTGTTGGTTGGTTGGTTGTATTTTGTTTTGCTTTGGTATAATGTACACATTCAAATTGTGGCTTTGTATATGAAATGATAAATGTTTTAGTTTCTTTATATAAATAAAATGTATTTATTGTAACTGGAACCATAATTGCACTCGCGGTCTAGTTGTCAACTCTGCTAAATCTATATTATTGATTATGATGGACCAGTGAGATGTAAAAATGGCTCATAAATACTCGTAGGTCCTTTGCTCAATAACACGTTCTAATTTGTCTAACACGATCTCCCAGTCCACTGGGTGCGGATCTCTCGCCTAATTAACTCTTCAGGGGATGCTTTACTTCAAAGTGGGACGCAAATAAAACAAACATAATGAACTGTTATAACCTATTGAGCTGATGTGCTTAGTGGGGTGTTCATCCAACTAAGCGCTACATTTAGGTCAATAATGTCGCGCTTTGAACATAGGGGATGTTTCTGTTCAATACGGCTCACCGGTTATGATACACAACGTGCATCCGTTTTTATGTTAATTTTCGGGATAAATCAATTTGAGTGCCCGAGTGAAAAGCTATTGGACAACCGAGTAATTGTTTTAAAAGCTTTTCCACCGATGATGCATAATCCCTTCATACCTTAAAAGGTCTAGCAGATTATTATTTTCGGTAAAAGCAACAATTTGTACAACTTAATTGGTTTTAAAATACATTTAGTGTTATAAAAATGTAACTTTTGTGTTTTTTTTTTTACTTTTTGTGCATAAAACGAGAGTAAATGAAATTTGTCAGGATTTTGTTTTATATCTCTGTCCACAAATCGGATTAAATTATCTTTAGGGGTATGATCAGTAGACCATGATACAATCTTGATAGGTAGAAGACTTAAAAAGAAAAGATGTTATCATAAATAGTTGTCCCTAATTATTTAAAATTTATTTATATATATACTCGTATAATAATATATAATATATCTATTTAAAAATATGGGTAAGCATGTATATGCTAGGTATTTCTAGAAAAAGGTTCTAACCTTATATATTTTGAAAAAGAACACAAAGAAAAAGGTTAATATGAATATTTATGTTACTATCGTAACTATAGCGTGAAAAGAACCCGATGTTATCATTTAATTTAGTTACAATATGTTTACGAGAATAAGGTAAAGGTGAAGATTGTTTATAATAGGTTCTAGCGACAGTATTCCTAAGCATATTGAAAAAGCTTAAAGCATCTGCACCTACTACCATTACTGCACCTACTAAAAAAACAAATTGACTCTACGACAGTTTCGTTAAGAAAGAATAAACGAACAAATATACTTATTAAGGCTTTATTCACAAGGTGGTTAGCGGCTTGTTTCTTACTTTTATAATATGAAAAAAAAAACTCTTTATATACTGTAGTGCTCTCCTGGTTCAAATTCTATTCGAGCGGGTAAGAAACTGTTATATCGCGAGCTAACGGCTGCGGAGAATGACTTTACAGACTGTTGAGTAACCGCTCCTAACTACCGGCTCGTAAAGATAAAGAAACTCTTTACTAATACTTAATGTTATGACTTAATGGAACGGCTCCAGACTATTAATCTAGACCCAAATTTTTATAAGCTTAACTGTAAGTCTGACGGGCCCTTTTTAATTGCAATTTGCTTTGCTTTGCTTTAGGCCTCATTTTAGCTTTCAATCAGGCGAGATTGCGGTCAAACGCATGGCTATTTGTAACAAAAATCATGTGAATGTGAGCTCGTTTTTTCCACTTTTTTACTACAATCGATCATCATAAAAATTGTATATGTGCATACTGTCAAAAGTACAGAAAATTCGTAACTATGCTTTTTGTTCCAAAAAATACTATTTCTGATATATAGTAGTAGCAGTATAAGTAGCAGTAGAAATAAATACGAGCAATGTAACGCGTGTAAAATATAATAATCTAGTACTTAGGCTCATTGAACTTTTTGGGAATTGTGAATAACCAATACTATGTAATATCTTGCCTTGATAGTCGAGTTACCTTGATTTATGACTGAAGGAAAACGTGAGGAAACATAGCAAGACGTTTTAAAAATGTGTGAGAGATAATGTGACCTTCTTTGGATTCTCAAAGGAGAGTGGAACCTGTTAACACTAGTATTATATTTAGGTGCAAAGAATCTAATTTTAGAAATACCCACATAATACATAATTTAATTTTTAAAAGACACATACAAACGGATTTTTAAAGCTTGTTTTTTTTAAAATTCTTGTGTTGTGACAAAAACGCACAGATACCAATACTAACAAACAGATCGAGAAGAGAATACTAATCTCATCATTAAAAGTCTCGCTGGGAATCGAACCCAGGACCGATAGTTTACTCATGGGTCACACGAGCAATAATTGAATACTTTCAAAATGGTAATAATTAATAATCTTTATTAAATCACATTATGTAGCTATTTACTTTTTGATGTTTAATTATGCTTATTCAAAAATTACCAATGTAACAAGCGAGGTAAACCTCTCAATTGATATGAAGGTTAGTAAGATCGTGACCTCATCGAGATCAGATCGTAAATAATGCCTTCCCTAGCCTTCAATTATAACATTAACAGTAAAAAAACGGATTCAAAAGTAAAATTCTTACAAAATTAATAATACTACTACTAGTACTATTTTTAGGTTTCTTTCGTTATATTCACGTACAAACTGCCTTGTGATATCTAGTTTACAAATAGTATTTGTTGTTAATATTTTCTTTTTTGAGGTGTAATCAATGTTCTAAAGAGAATATACTTTTTAAAATAAAAAGTAAATTATACAATGTAACTTGGAAAAATGTAAAGTTTACTTACAATATAATATTAGAAGAGTAAATATAATCACTAATACGAATCGTTAATATCGAACCCAAAATTTACATAAAAAAGTTTGTGCAAATCACAAATAAGACTTCAAATACCTAGACGATAATAACAATTATAACAAAAACATTACTATTTCAGATTCCATAGAATAGAATAGATGTCGAGCCCTGAATATGTAAAGTGGCATCGTCGCGATTTCCGGCGGCTCTCAATAGAAATAGTACGTGTAACGTGGCGCTGGTGTCGCGCGGCGGAAATAAGATGTCACTCAACGCTAGACATCGCTGCCCGGCGGACGTGTCATACGCGTCTGTCTCATGGCTAGGTAACGAGGTTTAAACCTTAAATAAAATTGTAGTATGTATAAATTGAAATAAAAAATTAAAATAAAAGGATATGTTTGTCGAATAATCTTAATTTAATAGTTTGAATAGACTTCTATAGAGGAAATATTGTATTTGCAATTAAGATTTATTAGCCGCTATCGGACCTTTAATTTAATCGCTAAATACTTACAAGAAACATCTTGGATCCTATCTTAGGGAGATCCTGTACCAAGATGATGAAAACCAGGTTACTGAAAACAAACCTTATAGGTATGTTTCAAGAGCGATGTATTTTCTTAAACCCGGATACAAAAAACGAATATTTGTTTTATATGAGATTTAAACCACAACCTTCGTTCCACATAAGAGTCACTAACTACTTAACAAAACAATAACAATACTTATCCGTTTTGAAAAACTATCCTTGACCGATATACACTAGCTATATGCCTGAACGCGACTAAAAAAAAGTCCAACGAAGTCAATTTAAAAAACAATTTTAACTTAGTTTTAAAACTCGCAACTTGATGACAAAAGCCGTGAATTGCTTTGACATTTCACTTTGAACATAGGTTCAAATTGGTTGTCATAGTGGATTACGCTTTCCGGAATAAATCCGGATTCGGGAGTAGTGCTAAAACAATTTTACAGGGTTCCAGCGTATTAAGAGTAAAATAATTGTGAATATAAATGTAATTAAGAGTCCACTCCACTGTTGCTTTAATATTATCTTTAATTATAATGTGTAAATACAATAAGTCCTTCAGCTTAATGTTCACATAATTAGTTATTATCAGATAATAAAGCGTGTTATTACATTGTTACTAAAACTACTCTCATAGGCAAAATATTTCCATACAATAATATAATTAATTAGAGTCCATGCGACGTGGACAAGCAAAAGCTAACTCGTTGTATAATAAAGTGTTCCTATCTCAAAAAGGG
>DWGW01000921.1:0-12667 GCA_018247775.1 Udranomia orcinus
ACGAGTTTAGGTATTAAAAACAGATTTTGGTATACAATATATTTGTACCGAATACTAACCATATTTATATTATATATTTATTTAGAAGTAGGTGACATCTAAATAAATATTACTTAGGCAACAAAGTTGGGTGACGTTCCAATTAATTAAATTGTGTGTCTAGGTTGGCAACATTGTAAGAAATGTGAGATAATGAGTTTGCGCGGGAAAAGGGAATATGAAAAAAAGAGAATTGTCAAACAAGTTTTTTTTCGACATTACCGTGGAATTAAAGTGAATCCAAATACTTAATTAGTAGTGTTTAAGCTGTCATTTGTTGAATAAGTTAATTAAACTTATCGAGTGTGAGGAATTGCACCAATATAGTTACTTGTTCAGCTGTGATAAACGAGACGACACATTGCTTATAACACATTCAGAGATACATGAGGATGATACTTACGTCCCGCATGTTGTATGAGATCTCTAAATTGTTGACGAACGAGCCCCTGAACTCCGGATAGAAGTCTAACACGTCGAGCAGGTCGTCTCGGTGCACGCGGTGTAGGTCGCAGTAAGTGAGCGCGCGCACGCGGCAGTTGCTGCGACCCACGGTCGGGTACATGCAGGGGTTCTCGCCGAAGATGTCGTCCTTGCCTGCCGGTATCGTAATGTAGCATTATATGTGTTGTTTTGTTAGTTTGTAGATAGCTAAACCGATAGTTTCAATGTAGTAGCTTGCGCGGAGAAACGCCTAAAGCATTCCAGCATATGAAAGTACTATGTGGCGTTATTCTAGCATATGAAGTATTATGTTTTTTTTTTTCAATTTATTATTATGTATTTAATATTTAATACAGATTGCCTCCCTAATAAGATTGTTAATGTGATCGTTTTTTAATTTTATTTTAAACCATAATTAATATGTAGGATAAATTAGAATAAATATTAATTCTTACCCAAGATAGCCATCACTACGTCATCCTTGAGAATTTCGATAGAGCCTCGAGATATGAAGAAGAGAGAAGTGAGCACGTCGCCTCGGTGTACAAGAGTTTCTCCGGGAGGTGCATGTGTTGTTTTAAACCTCAACGAAAGAGCTCTGGAATAAATAAAAATTATATTATCAAAATGGAAACTGTACCGTACTATAACCTAATCTTATATTATAAAAACAGTTTAAGGCTTTTTTTAATGAAGCCTTTAAACATTTATTTTGCCTCAGCCTACAAACTCTATTAAAATTTCGCATATTTAAGACATTTCATGAATAATATTCAGATGAAGTTTTACATTCATAGTTTTAGTGCTTTCACTGTTTACCAACCCATTTTACCATAAATTAAACTTACAAAGGATAAATTCGTATAAAATCTAACGAAAATATAGCGTACTGATGGTGTAGTTTCAGCGTTTAAACTATAATGAATTTAATTATTATCCGTTGATATGTACCTATTTAGGTTCAGTATTATATTAATTCGTTATAATATTTAATAACGAACGGATCATGCCTTAGACATATCTAAGCCTATAATAGCTACTAAAGCTATAACTATTAACACATTGAATGCCATAGGGGTCACCGATATCCACCAGTATTCTTTCTTTATGGGCTCGTACTGATTTGTGATTTCAACAAATTTTACACTTTATATTTTATTAGCTTCTACGATTAAAAATGGTCAAATATCCCACTGTAAATAAGTACATCATATAAATATTAAAAAAATGGACTAAATTATTGGTGTCGATCACTGGTGACTACTATGGCGTTCCATGGGTTAAGTACCTATTTATTCAACTGGTTAAATAATACTACTGAAGAACTATAATAGAATAGTATACCTTAAACACCCTGGACTTGCACCCTCGAAGGCACTGCAATTGGCGAGCAGGTTGCGGTTAAGATGGAGACAGATGTCCGCTTGAAGGCACTCGGGGAATCCTTTCAGCACGCTCGAAGTGTCTATACCGTTGGTGTAGCTCCACGCGTGTTGGAAATATTCTTCTAATCGTTGACGTAACGGATTTGTTATCTGTTAAGAATCAATGGTTTTAGATATATATTTTTATTATAAGTAGGTTCTTAGAAAACGAAAATAATTTGCTAACGATTCAAGTCTCTAGGTATAAGGTAATAGGTATACGAGTATTTATTTTATACAAACATATATGTAGGTTAGTACTTGTTTCGGAATAAAAATATTATTATAAAGTGTATAAAGTAAAGTAAAGAAACGTAAAGTAAAAGGTAAGTCTACTTTTTTGTCGAGGCGTCGTCGTCTCAAAATTATCGAAGCATTTTCAGAAATATAATGCATCTATGATATGACTGACCATCTTCTTTGACTAATTATTACTAATATAAGCAAAAAGTGTGGACTGCTTTATCGCTTGCCATTTGTACCATCTTATTAAAAATACAAAATCTATATGCGAAAGTTTACACGCACGTCTATTCTGTACGAAACTCGGTAGGTACATACTCCATTTTGTTATTAAATACTTCTATTTCATGTAAATGATCGATCAAGTAAATTTCACTGCCGACCGCTGAAATAAGCATTATTCCTTAATATCGTCGTCGTGAATGTGCCTATAGTAAGGTTCGCCTGACGTCATGTCTAAGACGTCTAGTACATTTGAATATTTCATGTTTCAAATTAATCATTAGACGTACACACAAATGTTCCTTTACCTACCTTATCAACATAATATAAAGTAAAATTCATGAAGTTTAAAAAAACGATATTTGAAAAGGAGAGAAAATTAAAACTGAATTATATAGAAGGTTTCGAGATGTAAAGGATCTGAATGAAGGTATTATGAATTCAACATTGTATCACGTACTGCATTTGTGTAAAAAATCGCCACACAATGACAATATTGTGTGGCGGTTTTTACCTCAAGTAGGTACATTATTTCTCAGATACGACAACGTATGTAGGTTTAACCGGGTTAAAATAGAAATGAACGACTCTGCAATTTAGTTTTTGTATTTCTTGGTAAACCTCGTACGTTATCTTTAAACTTTAATGATCACAGTGATGGAGAACGCATCTAAACATAGTACAAGGACACGCCAAAACAAGTGTTTTCTAACCCAGAGATGTAGAAGTAGCGATAAATAATTGCAGTGAAGTAGTAGTTACTAGTAATAGTAGCAGTATTAGTAGTAATAAAATATGGCGGTAATTACCTGATGGAATCGGATGAACTCGCGCACTCTAAGAATCTGTGTGTGGTAACGCGCCGTGCCAGAATACAATCTTTGTATTATTGCTGATACATTTCCGAATATACTGGCGTACATCAGAGCTGGAAATTATTAAATTAGATAAAATAACAACACTGACACTTTTGAACAAGAAATCCTCGATACAATTTCCACGATTAAGCGATATCGTGGAGAGAAGAGAGAGTCGTAAGTCCTGGTCGCGTAGTTTTCTGAATGTTCTAATATGATGCTATTCTTCCGGCTGACGAAAACCCAGGTCTAATGGTCCAAAACATTTTGTACACGTAATATTATTGTGTATATGTTATACTTGCGATTTTATAATGTAGGATGACAATGTGGCTTGGTTTTGTGACTTTGACTTGGCCATTTGGTAATTGCTCTTATGCGGCTGTGATGTTGCCAAACCAATACCAGGTAAGTTTGAGCGCGTTTGTAACATTCGAGTGACAAGAAAATCAAAACTTAACTTAAGATGAACATTAAATATCAATCATGAACACAGGGATGGGTAAAAAGATTTATTATTTAAAATATTTAAATAATTTGAAAAGTTAACCTTACCTTTCAAACTATTTTAATATAGTATGAACTCTCATATGTAGGCACGACACATAAACATTTATGCTACGCTACTTAAATTACAAATTTAATATACGAGTATAAGTCGTTAAAAGTTCTAAATATGACTAAGCCCTCTAAATGTGATTTACCTACGTTTATTTTTCTCCTCTATTACAGTTTACGCTCTTTAATTATTTATTCCCCCACACAAGTTTCTAGTTAAAAAAATGTATAACGCAAGCGAGGGCTGTGCCTACGTTAAAACGTTCTTACACAAAGTAATAACATTAATGCAGAGTACTTACATCCGACAAGCATAACGAATATCGTGAAACCTTTTTCGACGTCGGTATTGGGCGCTACGTTTCCGAAGCCGACGCTCGTTAGGGAAGTGCAAGTGAAGTAAAGCGCGGTGATATAACGAGATCTAAAATTCAAAACGACCAGTTATAGCGGCATGGCGCGGACTCCGCAGTGTTTGTAGTAAATAGTTATCTCCTCATAACAGTCGGAAGGTGAAAGTTTGGGCCAAATGTAGATGCATACATTATAACTGCTATTGTGGGATATTGACTTTACTATCAGTTAGTCATTCCGACTCCAATTCTAAGAGTGGGGTCAGGCGATTCAATATTGGATATCAGGAATAATAGGTCTCAGGTTTGAAGGTTTCCTTACGACGATAGACACGTTAAAGCTATTAATTTGCTTCTATTTCCGAGCAATCAGTAACAAACCATACTAACCGCATTGAGGGGCCTGTGGAATTGTCGTAGGAGGCTTGAACATCATTTGCAAGCGCGTCTAACCAACCGATAGGTGCATGTAATTGTGGTCTTTCCCAGCTGCCGATCGCATACCTAAATGAAATCATGATAATCAATAAAAAACATATACATAGAAATTATTAAGAAACAATGAAGACCCCAAGTAAAGTAATACAAAAATAGTGAAACACCATGTACGAGTATGTGTATAGATTTTATTGGATTATTCATATGGATGTTCGTACTACGAACTACATCATTGAATAACAGTCTATAAAATAAACTTACCTTTTAAAATTTTATTACGATATAAATATGCTTTTATTGCCAACTCATAAGTAAACACTACGTTACAAACAATACAGATAACTTAAACAGAAATTTAAGTTAAAGACAACCTGAGCTGTAAGTATTTAGTTATTGTCTGACTGCGGCATCATGCCCTTCCCAAAATATGTAAATTTAAATTTTTTAAAAGGAGCCTTCTTACCATATGCAAGCGAGCCAATGCGCAATAAGTACGAAGGTAGCCATAAGTAGTAGAAGGACGGCAGTTCCGTATTCGGAGTATCTGTCAATTTTGCGTGCGACACGCACCAGGCGCAACAAGCGTGCCGTCTTCAACAAACCGATGAGGGTGGTCGTCTGTAAACATTCGGAATAGCTTAAGAAAGCCGCACAATCACCAACAGTTGTTTAGCCGCAAAACGAACTCAAGCTTTATATGAACGTTCGCGTATCACTAAGTAGCATCAATGAGGCTTCGCAGCGGTAGTCACTTCAACCAAGCAAAAAGTTTTCTATGATTGTACTATGAGAACATCTCCCGAGCTCAGCCAAACTGAGATAGTTTGCAAAATTACAAGCAATTGTATTAAAACTATAAAATTAGCTGGCATCATTATAGGTTGCGGTGCAGGTAAATTTATATTAAATTCTAAAGTTTTTAATTCTTACTCGAAGTGAAAGGTAAATAGTTGCTCTCTCTAAACCGGGTTACGAGTAACTACGTATGCAGCATTACGGTTAAATGTTGTAATTACGAATTACTTTGGAAACGAATGCTATTATGGGGAGCACACTTCGAATGGTACATTAAACTACATTTATATGGTACGTTTAAAACGTCATCCGTTTAAATCCATGAGTGTGGTGTCGGTACAGGTGCATGAAGATGATCGGTGCCATTCACCTTTGATTGGTTCATAAAGGACTCACTCTGTACAAAAGCGATCGATCTAAATTGGATTTGAAACAAAGTGTAGCTACAAGTGTCCAAGTTACACGAACATACGGTAAATGTTTAATTGTTATTACAGGTATAACTGGGTCGGCTCTATGCTAGCCTCGTTACAGCGTGGCTACGGGGCTTACAGATCGATATGGCGGTACCTGTGATTGTCGCTTTGCGTTATAAGTTTCCTTAACTATTCAAACTGTTATTGTGAAATACTCGTTAGGAATTCTTCGACATCCGCTCGCGTTTCTAGTGCTAAACAGGTACATGGATTTCATTTAGACACACGGGTTGTCACCATCTTAATATGCTAATTGCTATTAATAATGCATTTATTAAGTTATAATCACTATGTTTTTGCTGCGTTTCATGATTTTATTAATTAGATAAATAACATTTTAATAAGAAGTTAAAATTAATCGTAAACGCGTATAAATATACTTCAAATAATATTGTAAAATATATATGGATGTCATTATAATTTCAAAAAGTAACTTAAGATTATGATCATCAAAAATTAAAGCATGTGGCATTTACTGGATTGAAAAAAAGGCGGAAAGAACATGAGAAATAAGATGAGTAAATAATTGTTACAAAAATAAATTTTATTTCAAACATAAATAATAAGAAATATATCGTCACTTCCGATCATTTCTGGCAATAGAAAAAATTTATAGACAAATAATTAAGTTATTATAAAAACAGGATTTAGACTTTGAAATATTACCGAATATTGTTAAATTAAACAACTCAGTAAAAGAACAGGATTCAATTTTTATGTATAATATTTTTGATGTAAGGTGGGTGCTATAAGTATGCTATTAATGTTCTGAATATACTTTGTGCTTAGTCATGTTGTGAAAAGGCGATTATTTGATTTGTACAAAAATTTCGTCTGGGAAGTGTGAGCGTATCGGCTACCAAGCTCTGTGCGTTTGCTGCTTGCACTTGTAACTATGGAAAAAGCTCATGATCATGTCTCTCATATCTACTTATGCGTAAGGTACCATAACAACTTCATATTTTATACATAATGCTTACTCAAATACCGAGCAGTTGAACTTCTGAGTTTTCAATACTAAGTACCATATTACTTTTTTTTAATGCGGCACAAATATGAAATACCATGCTTTAATAAAAATTAGCAGATGCGTCGGCAATCACGGATATTGCCATTACGATGTTACAATCGTCACCACTTCATATACCACAAATCCTCTAAAGCTTAATTGGATCATTGTCAAGCTAGGTAGACTTAATGAATCCGTTTTTTCTTTATTTGTATGCCTCCGAAACTAATGTACCACTACTGTGTACATATTGTACTATACATTTCGAATCTAAACGGTCTCCACATTTGACACATTCGAATTAATTCTTTGTTAGTAATTTAGTGGGCAAGCTAGTGAATTTAGCAGGTGAGCAATTTTAATGTCTGGTACTGTGTAAAATTTAAAAATTAGGTCATTGCTCATGGGAAGCGTCCTTATCTTCCATTCACGCATTCGCTTAGATGGTGGATTTACGGCTAGTGGAAAACAATTTATAAATTATGTCAACTAAAAATATATAATAGAGTGGCAGCAACATAAAAATAGTTCACAAAGATGGTATACCTCATCACTTTCCAGCCCCTGCTGTAACAAGAAATGGTATTACAAATTCAATACGCACCCACCTTGGGCTCTCTTCATACCGTTTAGACTTTAAAATAAAATAAATAAATGAGTTGTCTGAGGACAATTGTATTTTATAGGAGCTATACTTTACATACGACCTCATATTTTTATTTATGTAAAATAAAAATAATGTGAAATGAATATCGATATACAGAAATAATACTGACATGTGACTAGTGACTGTAGGATTACATTTTAAAGAAATATAATTAGCCAATTGGATTTAATTTTATGGTGGGGGCTTTGTTGTGATCGGCATTTAAAGTTATTCATTTATATTAATAAATTATTTAGGTTGTGTAATAACATGTTTAAAATAGTGACAGTTGCGGCAACTGCATTCCACTACTGTACGTGAATGGCTATTATCCAGCGCTTCATTTGTCCGAAAGTACGTAATTTTACGAGAGATGGGTTCAGTAAACGGTGGGGATTTAACACATAACGCTTTAGAGATAGTTGTACGCATTCATATTTCTTCTTCTTAAAGTGGCCCTCGTGAAAATGTAACTTGACCTAGTTCGCCTCTATACCGACCTATTTTATCGTTCTCTAAACTCTGAACGGAGTGAGTCGTTCTTTGCCACTCGAATATGCATTAAAATAAACATTCATTAATCTAAAATATCGTGTCACGATCATGTTAATGTACTACGAGGTATGTACTGGTGAGTATAGTCAGTGGTCTAATACTGTAACCGTAGATATTTCACATTCTTTTCATTTCGGACAACTGATCGCCTGGTGTCTAATCATTTCTAAAAAGTCAGGCATAAATTTTCACAGTCTAAATCTAGTGTTTGTGTCTCGTGTGGAATGGAATCATGAGGTGGGTTAGATGCGAGGTAAAAGCAGCTCACTTCGTCTGTATCGGTGCCGAAGAGGAGTAAATCGAATGGTATGGCAGCGACCAGGTCAATGACGAACCATCCGCGCAAGTAATGCATGGCGATCTTGGCGGGGTCGGACTCCACTTCGTCCGCTGCGTTCACGTATGTTGTGCGAAAATTTATTAAGATGTCTATTATGAATGTGACGTCCACTGGAAAAAAGTATTTTGAATTAGACGAGTTATTCATTTCCACTTTATAGTAAACGGCTCAATTCACTTTCCGTCATGGATACACCACCGTAACCGCGATTGCGGATACTCGGGTAAGATGAGTTACGCCGTTTATACTATAAAGACGCTCAGAAAGTGAAGCATAACAAAAAAGAGTCTCAAAATAAAGTTTTAAATAAAATAGGATCTGTTTACCAATCATATCGATGACAACAATAGGGTCTTGGCCGAAACCACGCGAACGCTTATCAAAATCGGGCTCATTCAATTGGAAGGCGGCCACGTACGGTGTGAATATTGCAGTATAGATGACCAATATAAGGATCAACCAATCCCAAGCGGCCTGAAAGAAACACATAACAAAACATTTCCAATAATTTCGATGTTTCGACGCATCTACTTTGTGACAAGCAAAATTAATAATTTATTAATTATGTGAATATGTACAACAATTAGTAAAAATTACAGAACAGATTCTTTGCAACAATTAGTGAAATATGAAGAGAAGCTGTTTTTAAATCCATGAACAAATGTTCAATTACTTCATTCTATTTATAAACGACTACGAACTAGGTATTTAAACATTGAGATTCAAGCATCCGAATAAATCTGATTCGATTTCTCAATTCGGTTGAAAAGTATAACGAACAAGTTGCACATTCGTTTTCCTGCAAAATAATAATTTAGCTTTGACTTTTGCGTGCTCAATATGAGCGAGGTCAATGCGACAAATATTTTTTTACTAAGCAAATGGAGTATTATTAACTGAATACCATAAAAAGTGCATTAAATAGTTAAATCCTATTGCAGTACCTATCCAGCCGCGTCGTCGCCGTGTTGTTAAATATTAATGTAATAGTTTACTGTGGCACGTGATGTTTAGTTATACTCTGACTGATTATTATGTTACTCCGTTTAAATTTTAATAACTTTCCAAAACCGTTATTTAAAACAAGTTTGTCTGAACCATATTAAGCAGTTATATTGTATTATTACGAAAATTAACATCACTGCAATTCAGGGTAATATTTTCAATCGGGATGCCATTTACGGTGTTAACTTATCCAAATATATTTATCAAGTATATATATACTCTATATGTAAATATATAAATTATCTGTCAGGTATCAAGTAAATTACATAATCTGTCTGTATATCCCTTAGGAGATCTAAAATATAACAGCGAAATTCGTTCACATTTCATGACATTAATAAACCATACGTACCTTATAAGGAGAATGGTGGAGGATAGTGCAGGGGTGGGATGGTTGCGTGGTTCCCTTGTGGCCTCCTGTCGCACCCAATGACAGAACCTGCGGACAACGAGGCATTTACTAAGTAAAATTAATCGCTTAACACACTAAGGTCCCAGAGCCTCCAACATGTTACTTATGTATAGGATTTTTGTTTTAAATATTTTTTATCACGCTACAAAGGATTTTATATTTCCTAACTAGTATTTTTGTTTTCTAAATAGATTGTAGAAAAATTAAGATTGTGTACAATATTTAATTATTTTGAAAAGGTACTAAGTCAAACTGTAAATGTAAAAATTTCACATTAAAGTAGAAACACGCAATATATATTTTTAGTTAAAAAAAAGTTAAAACAAGAATATATCATACAATAAGAGTAAAATGTCATGTTTTTTACGTTGGAGTAACAAAGCTGGTAAAGTGCATGAATTTCATTTGAAACATTTTCTGTAGCTTTCTTATAAGGCTTACAAACTAAAATAGGTTTCTTTCGTTCTGTAAACATAAAAGGTTAATAATTATTGAACGGAGATCTCCTCAAATATCACAACATGTTAAGAGGCTGTAGGATCTTGGATTAATAATCCAATTATAGTAGGTATAAGTTTGTGTTGACGGTGTTTTGAGATCTTAATTTGTAATAGAAGGATGCTTACTGAGAAAGATGAGAGATGGACTAACAACAATAGTGGAGAAAGCTCAACTGAAGCGGTAACTATGGAAGGGATGATAGATTTTCATTACCTTACAATTCGAACAGCATTTCTTACCAAAACCAAACAGAATGATACCACTCTAAACGTTACCTCGCAGCACAGAATAGAAATAATGTTATTTGTTTATGAGTCGTAAACATTTCTAGCATTTCAACATCTAATGAGATTCGGAGAAGCATACACTTGTCGTCAGAAGCTAATTTACCTTGTGACTTATCTTTAATCGCGTATAAAAGTTCCTTAGTGTTAATTAATTTTCGTCCAATGTCAGACCCGGTTCCTATATCCGATCGATGTGTAGGAGATCTACGTCCGCTACAATCTTTCCGCTAGCAACTACGAGACGTAATCTCTACCGACGACGATTATTTCGTTACATTTTTACTAACCGCTTTATTACTACCGACGAAAGACAGCACTGTCGTTTGAATATAGGAACCAGGCTCAAAAATGATAGCAAGTGATCACAACTAGTCTTATACTCATTAAGTATCAGTATTAATACTCGCACGGTATATACGTACATATATATAATCATAATCTCAAGTAATCTCATTATATAACTGACTATGAAAGACAGTCGGACTCAGATTCTGAAGTACGTCATCAGGTTATTAATTTCTGACTTTATAAATAGCCAACTAGCGAAAGCTGTATACAGAAGTGAAAAAAGCTAAAAAAAGCTTCCTCAACAGCGCACACGGACTGAGAAAAAGTGTAGTATTTATAAAAATATATTTACATTGCGCTGTGTATTAAACAGGAGTACTTTTGAAATTCGTGTCAGTATGAGAGAAAGTACTCTAAGCGATCCGTATTCGATGTGATGTTTGTGCTGTTACTACGTTTAATGTCTTCATATTCGCGTGACATTTTATTACACGTAGAGTTAAGTGTCACACATTTTTAAAATATATAACGATGTGTAATGTTTTCTTCATATTGTGTGTATAATTAAGACAGGGTTTTAAAAAGTCTTCATAAAAAGTGCGATTGTTTTGTTATAAACTGATGTACTCGTACCTGCCGATTTGTAGGATCAAGGCGATTTATCAATTGGTAGCACAAATATTAGTTGAACATGTTTAAAATTATCATATCATACCTTACTATTATTGATAGTTTTGATAAAAGTTTGATTACCGCATTTGAGGACAATAGCAAGTGCATTACGTCTAATAAATATTATTCTAAAACAGTAATTAATTGCCTCCATAGAATTCTGTAGAAGTACATATGTACAGTGCATTGCAACAATTCAAATGATCATAAAACATAAAATGGAGGAGATATTTTATTATTATATAACATTGGCAAAATCGAAGTTCTCTCATAGATCGAATATAAGTAAGAACGCCTCGATGTGTCTCTTATACCATATCCTTCACACCAAAACACAGCACCACCATAGTTTTGGTCCCTTGAAAAAAATATAGCTATGGTAGATGCATTGGTTTTTATGTGAGCTGCGCCCACTGATGTCTCTCATCCCTTAGTATTTAGTAGGTTTCGATTGCTACTGCAATGGACCAAAAAACAAATGATCCGTATGTCTTGCTTGTTTATATTTCTATTAAAACAAAATTAACAATGCTCTATTGATGTAAGTTCGAATAGAGCGAAGTTAATCTAGTTTTTAAATTGCAAATCATTGTTAAACGCTAGAGCCAGAAAAGTGCTACACTTCAAAACATTTCACATTTAAGTGGCTGCAAACCTGCAAGTTTCACGTTCTCTCTATAATTGGGGTTTGGGGAGGTTGGATTTTTAGTCTGTAATTTTTAGTTTTTACAATATTGTCAAAGGGTATATTCTATGTTGGTAACATTAAAGGATTCGCCAATGTCATCATGGGGTTTTTGGTGGGTGGAAAACCCACTTACCACGGTATCGATCCCACGGCACCTAGCACCTTTGAAAGGTTTTCCTCTCGAGAAAAGGAAAGAATTCCCTAATGCATCGTCCACTTTAAAGATAGCATTTTTTATTATAATGAGTGTTATTTCCAATAAATTACGCGAGTTAGATTCGAATGTAGTAATTTCGTATATATCTTAAGTTTTCTATCTACGAGCCGTAACACTTACGTATATATACATATAAACATTTGTATATTAGTATATACGAGCTGTAGTCAGCGGGGGTGAGTAGCTGTATTCGTGCTG
>DWGW01000922.1:0-12658 GCA_018247775.1 Udranomia orcinus
CACGAACTAGTGATAAGAGAATATAGTTTAACTGTAAGTGCTAAATAATATTTTTATTTGAGTTGGACACAATAACAATTATTCTATTAGACGAATTAAATGGTGGTATATAATGCTATTGTTTGTTACATTATTAATCGTACATAACGTCATAACAGTATAAATGTGAGTGTACACATTTTAGTTAGTAAAACGTTTTAATACATTGTTTGGGCAGCCGTATTCTGGATTCAATCCAGGTGTATGTTTAGGGAAAGCTACGTAACGAGGCGAGGTAACTTTAGACCTCAGTATTTGTTATCACGCTAGAATCAATCAAGGCACGTTTTTATGGTGACATTGATCCTTCCCTATTGAATATCGTAAATTCTATCATATACATATTAAGAACTTATTTGCTTAATTGATAAATACGTGGAATTAACTACCTAGTTTTTTAAACTACTCATAAATTAGAATGTTAATACGTACTAGTAATTTTGTTAACCCCTTCAGCTAAGGAGTGGGTTCGCGTCAATGGTGGAATGGCGGAGGGAGGATCGAACTCAGGATTTTTCGATCGTAAGTCCGACACCCTATCCACATGAATAATTCTACCTAAACATTTCCGTCAAAATGTTCTTAAATTTCTCCTTAACTGAGAATCAAACCCGAGACTGCAACTATGGCATAGTCAATGAGAAGTGCGCACTATAAACACTGTTTAAACTCTAAACTCATAAAGGAGCAGCGCAAGTGTTTGCCAGCGGCCGTCAGATGGCGCGCGGGTGAGCGCAAACTCTAACTTTATTACAGCGACTCTACGGCCATTATCACTCTCTTACTTAGAGCTTGTTGTCTAACTTCGCTACAACTGTGAGTATAACATCATTTCGCACGGCTGAATGGCTGTTCCCTTTGCTGAATTAAAATGCAATTGTATAACTTAGAGCTCGTGCGATTTGCGTGCTAGTTCAGTTGTTAATTAATGACCAAATCACCAGTCTAGTTGGTAATTTTAATTAATTCGCCGAACGTGGAGGAGCAGATGAGAATACCGTCAATTCAATTCGACTCTGCAGAATATCAATTCAGCAGTGATCAATTCACATTTCACACACACACACACAGTAATATTTTTTTACTTCCATTTATTTAAGACAAAACGAATTGACGTGGAATATTGTTTTTTTATCTGTTCGTTTTAATGTACTATTTCGATAAACTACTTGACGAATGAACATTGAGTAAAGAAAAATCAATGCATAAACGAAACCAATATCCCATTCTGAGTAAACGTCTTTCATTCATTCATTCCTTTAGGCTTTATGGAGATAGTGTTTTGTAGTTATTAAACGTCTTTCATCACGTCTCCGCTTTAGCGATATAACAAGTGTCTGAGACCTACTTTCAACTCCGAAGATTCCAAAAGTCTCCTGCCCGTGATTATGCCTCCATCCTTCGAACTGGGACGTGGCACAATACACGGACTAGTTGGCATTGCTTCAACAACCGATCCTCGGTACAGATTACGCGCTGGAGACGCAAAGTGTCTAAAGATGCTGATTTTATTGTTATACCGATGATTGATGTCGCCATGTTTAATGCCAAAGAGCCATGTTTTGTTTTAACATTTAACGCTTCAGAGGATTTTAGGATTAATAAGTCGTAGTTAATGTGATATTCCTGAGAATTTATCTGTTTGTTTGTTTTCTTCTCGGCAATTAAACAGCCTTTTAACAAGACGCCATTCATATAATCAATTTTATAATCGAATATGAACCAGGTGTCACGCAATGCCGCGTTGTTATGATATATGCGATAAATTTGGGGTAAATAGTTTTTATAACACCATAAGTTATTTCTCCGTTATCGTTAAATATAATATTGTCACGAAGTTTTTAATACAAACCTTCACATATTGCCATTATGTAATAATCTCTTTATCATAATTATTACAAATTATTACGCATGAATAGTTAAAACTATTCAATTAAAATTGTTTACTTGTAATAGATGTCACAAATTTGTAATTACGTTAAAACATGTAATTTTATCAAAATAGACTATTATAATAGATAAATAAGATACAACTGTTGACAATTACTAATTAATACATAGATGCATTTTCGAAATAGCCAAAGTGTTCGTAAGTGGTCAGCCTCACGAGGCTCATAACAGAAATTCCAGATGCCACACAGACAGACAGGCGTCCGGACATTTTATAGTTCGCCTACCTACATTACTGTATCTATACTTCTACACAACATACGCAATAAAACGTCTCAATAATCAACAAGAAACGTCTACTTTTTATGGCTATGGTATGTGGAGGTATTTTCGGATGCTGAAAAAGTCTGCCAAGAAATTTACACGCAACATAGACGCCTCGGCCCTGTATATATATTATCCTCAATAAGTTTTTATTTCCATGCGTGTCATTCCTCGCTTATTCTCATAACTGGGATACCTACAGCATAATCCACTACCCTGATAGCTGTACATCGTGATCAATCTATCCGATGTCTGCAAAGCCACCTATGGTCTTCGAAGTCTTTTCTCCATTGATAACCGAGTCTGACTTGAGTGATATGGCCTGTTTTCTGACGATCTAAACAATGCACGTGGCTTCACTGTTATTTGGGGTAAAAATATTTTATTTCCCTAATATATTTTTTAAACTGCTTACAGTACCTTCTCTATTAATCTTTGATGTTCATCTTGACATAGTAGATTATTCGCAATTTACTGAGTACCTTTCTTCTAAGGGTTGTTCATAGTCAGCACGAAACGCATATTACTTTCTGGCCACACGTTTTCCACCTTCTTCATTCATTTCAGAAAAAAGTACCAGTCGGCATTGAGTAAGGGTATTAGTACCAGGGTCACACAACACGGCAGCGGGCACGCCAGATGGCGCGCAGACAGCTCGGCGTCCTGCCGTTTTATAGCACGTCCACCTATATTATTGTTTCATACCAACCCACATTTCTTACAACACACGAAGTTTCGCCTTGTAATAAAACCGTAGGTCTTAATAATCAAGATGCCGTTTGTACTTATTTTTATGTTCGTAGGAAAGAATTGCGCGCACAAATTCTTTCGCAATATTACCGTAGACGAATATTACACTTTTATTGGATGTGCTTATCGTTATTTAGTTACTTTTTTATGGAAATATATAATAATAATTGGCAAATAGGTTTCATACTACCGACACAAGTTGTAACTTGCTATCTACAGTTTGCGTAGAGATAGAAAATCTCTTTGTTCTTCTGCTGTAACTACTTTGCCTATAACAATTTAATTAGGTTTATTGGGTTCTATTTTAGCGTGTCTTTCAGTTCAAAAGTAAGAAATGATGAAAGAGATGCATAGTATAATAATGTCAAATCTAATGCTTCTTATTTTTTTAAAGAAATCGCGCCACTCAAGATATAACTTATTGTCTAATTGTTCGTCTAATAATTATGCGTTCGACAAATAAATAAAGGGTTTCTCCACGCTTGTGAATATCAAAGAAAATATAATCAGTACGTTTCGTGTCTATTAACGGATCCCCGTCGGAACTCGTAATGAATCGCATTTCCATCCTAACCTCTTACTACGATCACTATAAATATTTAAAGTGGGGCTTTAAAGCAATGTACATTATTCAGTGACACACGTCACCGCCACGCGGGGCGCAACGTCCGTATGATGTGCAAGAGAGCGGTCGCGTTCATTACCAGGAGTGCGGGCTGAGGGTCTGCTGGAGACTTGATTGCTCCAAGTTTGTTCGTTTGTTTAGGCAAGGCTCATCGTTTGCATACGATTTGATTTATTTGTTTCAATATCATCGTTTTTGAAGTGAATGGTTTTGTAGCGACGTTTGGCACGGGAAAATTTACGGGTTGGTAACCGTCACGCAAAATGCTAAATGCAACATGCATTTTTTAAATAGAATTTATTATTGTTTTTTATGTGTTTTGGTATTTTGGTATATTTTTTTAATATATTTCAAAAGATTTTTAGCATATAAGCGCTAATAAATATCGTTTATAGCAACGATCACCGTTTAAATGGGAAAGAGAATAAAGTTTTTTTATGTTATTTTAACAGTGTACATTTTATAACATATAACATTATTGAGCTGATCAGAAAAGATAAATTATATGTATATTATATTATATAACATGGTGAAAATACGAAAAAAGGATTTGGTAAAAAAACTCTTATCAGCCACTCCTTGTCGTCTATTCCACCACTTTATTATCGTCGAGCCGAAAGCAATGAGTGCGACTAAATCCGGAGCGGACCCAGCTCAGTGCCTAGACAAGTATTGTTTTACTTCTCAAGTGTTACCTCTCGTACTTGGAGGGGTTTTGGAAGTTTATGTTTAACAGCGACGGGTGAGGACGAGGGCCGAGACGCATTCATTACCCTCGAGTAGGGTACTGTAACTCGAGTCCATAAAGGCTGTAGTCCAAAATGGCAACAATCTTGGCCTTCGTATGTGAGAGAGATATCTGTGAACCGTCATTTCAGGTTTCATTTTTTCTTGATTCAACCTATGAGGGTTGTGACTGTTATTGTATTAATATATTTATACAATCTATGCAAAAATATATATGCCGAAAGAAATAAACACAATGGGTTAGAAGAATCATAATGAAATATAATTAATACTTTAAAACTCTTATTAAATTAATATTTTTTTGCATTGGTTGTGTCTGACACGAGCAGTAAACTTCTGAATGTTCCCGCAGTACCGCCAGAGGAACTGCTATAAAAACGAACGAACATTTTATCCATTGTAAAGCAAAACAAAAACCCTCTGTGCTTTAAAATGTTTTGCTTCGGTGTAGTTAAGTCCCGTGCACGTCATGAGCATACGCTCCTCTGACAGTACATTGTGTACTTAAATTATGCTCTCATCCGCGAACTTTTGTAATGCTTAGTATAATGTAAAACTGTATGCATATTGTTAATGTAATCAATCCCACCTATTGGTATAGTGTTTGTTATTGCGACTTTTAAGCAAAACGAGTTAAGATAATTCCTAGGTTGGGTATTTGTTGACAACACAATTATAGAAATGTATGCTTATTATTGATATGTTTGTAATTCAAAGAACATGATGATTCGATTCTCGAGGCGCCATGGCTACAAATATTTCCGTTCATAACAGCAGTGTTCTTGCTGCTGCGTTATGGTCTGAAGGGTGTCGTAGATGAGAATAAACGTGCCGTTTCAACTTTGTTTTCAGAGGTACCTCGATATTTTGCCTCGTTATTATAAAAGAAAAAGTTAAGTATAGAGAAATGTTTGGTTACCTCGCAGCGTAGAATTTATATTAAACAATAGTTTATAAATTGACTATTGATAATATTTATGTGGTCACCATGAGTATGAGCTTCGTCTATTTTATAAATAGATGGCCGTGTGTGAGTTCCCTATGAAAATTATTTATATAAAATGTTATGTAAGTTGACTAAACTAATCATATTATGGCAATTTGCACAGTCATGGGGTAAATATTGCGATACTTTAGGAATGTTTCTTAAAATCAAAAGAACAATGTTAAAGGTCACGGGTTTTGATCCCACGCAAAAAATGTATAAATGCCACGTTCTTCGTCCCACGTACATATTCCTTTACTTATATAACGGGGTACATGATACGGATACAGGTAATAGCTTTGGGCGTATGTAAACTTTAGTGAAAAACAGCAATAGCCCAACGAGGAGATACGATCGAGAGATCGTGGGTTCAATCTCCACTTCCCCATTGTACTATTATCGTGAACCCTATAATAACATACATAAACCTTTGGGCTTAGCTGGACGGGTTAAAAATTACATGTTAGTAATTTAAAACAAAAAAAGCTTTCGTCGAAAATGTTAAAATTTTGTTCATATTAAATGTCCTTGTAGACTATATAAGACTAATTTAGATTCACGTTAATTAATACAACAATTGCATGTATTGAGCGAAAGCAATAAATAACATTATTAAGCTTTAAACGATTTTTCTAACGAGTAGCGTTTTCGAATAACCCGTGGAGTCATTAAATAAACGCAATTCATGTGTAAAATTGCCCGTCACGGCCTTGTTAGTGAATAAATAAAGCCTTTACGAATTTCGAAAGTACGTAAAACGCAACCTTTACTGTAAGCGGCGCTTTGATCCATGAAGCAATTATTTAAATATACTTTTCTTCTGTAACTTTAAGAATCTTTTAGGTAATTGATCAGTTGTAATTTTGTCAATTTGTTAATAATTAAACACGGCCAATCCTACTCATACAGCGTAGTGTCAGCAAACCGAAGCTTCCAAGCCGATAGAAACAGTAGTGAAACAAGGGTCAGATTCACACTTGACATTTGATAAATAATTCATGTAATATAACGTTACTTCCGTTTGATTCTGATATTCATTCATAACTTCAAAGAACGGATATTACAAGGGAATCGTTCATAAGCCATAACTCCATATTCTATGGGTTTTCCGAGCCGCTGAGCTCGGCAGTGCGGGTCGAGGGTCCGCACCGAATTAACTAATAAACTAGCCATAACGATTACGTAAACAACTTCCCTTTATGTATTTACGTAGATACTTTGATGATTTGAGAAGGCTTCACTTATGTATATATGTAGGTCACGGAATTACGGGGAAGGGAGTAAAATCCTTCAACATATTAATTTATGTGTTGGTCGTCCTTCGGTCACCTCTAAAAATAAGGGAGTTTGGACTATAATTTCCTACACTGACCAAGTGAGAACAGTAAAAATTGGTGTAATTCACGTCTTTTCATATATTTCTACTTCTAACTGTCTTACCCTCAAGGTAATAGATAAATTTTAACACGTACACGATATTTTGAAGGTGGTAGAAACATTCTACGGCTCAATTTTGGAGAAATTTCTGCCTTGTAACAGTGTTCTTGTTTTAGTTTTAAGGGCGTGGTCAGGCAGCATTAAGGGAGCACCGCATCTGTGGTCACCTGAGCACTAACCACAAGAAATTCGATCATATCTTGGTTTGTGTACAGATGTCCAAGTGCGGCACTGAGCACTTACCAATTATATTTTTTTTTATTAAAAAATCAATCGCATTTCTACTTTAGTTTTTTTTTTAACGTCAGGAAATCCCCGCGGATACCCGTTCACCACAAGAGCCGGCAGAAGGGTTATCTGGGACTCGAACCTTTTTTTTTCCTTTTTTTTATTAAAAAATCAATCGCCTTTCTATTTTAGTGGTCCAAGTTTAAACTTCAGTTAATTCGTACTTGGACTAATGGAGAGGCGAGGCATCATTTTTAGCCATAAAATACTATTAAAATCTTCTCCGCCTTACTAAGAATTCGCATAATTGATACGGTGGAGGCTCTGTATACTTATCTCGCTGAAGATCGCGGGTCCGCGAGGGTCTGATCCCTTGACCCTCCCGCCCTAATGTTTTATTGTTTGATTTGTTAATTAAAATTACCAAAATTTATTCCGTGTTGCACGTCCTTATTTTTGTTTCAGCTATTAAATAGATTCCTTTGTGTATTTTAGGTTATATAGATTACGTAGAACAGTTACAAATAAAAAAATTGCAATACAAAATTTTAACAAAAACCGTGACTCACAAATTCTTAAAAGCTTAATTCATAAAAGTTAGTAGTATTTGACGATTGAAAGCATCATTTCAACCACGTAACTTCGGAAGGTTTAAATATTTCACAGTTTTGTGCAAACGTGCTCTCTAGATACGCGAGTGAAAGGCTCATACGCGCGTAGAAAATGAAGCTTGTGATGCATAATTAGTAAAACATTCTTGAATAAAATGTAGCCACGTATAAAGGGATTTAAAATAAGCTTTTGAAATATTTTAAGTACGAAAACCGTAATGTATTTAAATTTAATAACAACGTTTTAACGCATTTAAACTGGTATTAACTCGGCGACCACAAATCCACGAATACCCAAAATGGTAAAATATGCAAATCAACTAAAAACCGCAATCAAAATCTGTTGAAGCGGATTCATGGGTCGCGCGCGTCACGAAAAACTATTTAAATTCGCAACTCGCCTTCACCGATCACTCATTAAAATTACATTTTAATGTAAGCTTATACTGTAGTTAACTTTTTACTGAATTGTTAAATACGTTTGTCGGAATTCTCCTCGCTTTATGGCACTTATTGCCATCACGGACTGGGTGCAATTTTAAGTTATACATAATTTATGTATAACTTGCGAACACTAGCTAGGGATGTTTTAAATGTAATTACTTAAATATGAAACAGTTTCCTAACATCATTGAGAGAATGAGACGTCTAAATAAAATATACAAATATTTCCTCTTATTTGCTACTCTATACGTGTAGGAACTAGAGTAATAAGAACATTACATCATTGAACCTTATAACCTTACTTACGGCAGTGACTTATTTTAAATATATTTTTTGATCGAAAGTCATCATGCTATAGAAAAACAGAATTTAAACCTCAAATCAAATTAACGAGGTACGGACGTTATAGTCATAACTATATCGTCCTACTTACAATTTGCCGTATAAATGCAGTAAGACCTATAAAATGCAAATTGCGCTACTCGATTCAATCGCTTTGCCGATCTAAATGGTAATAATTCCTAACTACTGCTACGTACCGCCGTAGCTCTGTGCTACGGCGTAGTATTGCCGTAGCGTAGTTCTACAGCGTAGTATTGGCGTACACCCAATTCCATTCTTGTACCTTTATTATCTTTAAGACGGTACAAATTGGTAAGACTACTACCAATCATTACGACCCGAGGCAAGATGTACCAATACTTCTTGTACGATGTTCGCTTCCACTTTTTAACGTCTTAATTAATTTTATATACTTTGTTATAATTGTCATATGAATAGTAAAATTAATGGGCATTACTACATACAATATTTTATGTGAAACCAAGTGACAGAGCTCCATTATTACTACGAGATCTTTTGGATCATGATCCTGATGAAAAAAATGAGTCCTAAAGTACACGAAGTACAATAGACGAAATTAACTTTTAGGAAGGAAGAACTTGTAGGAATTTCACTATGATTTAATAATGATTTCTTCGTATTAATGAAATCTTTTTTCCATTTATAAACATACGCTTACATGTTACACATAAGATTTGAAATAAAAATGTAATCTCTAAAGATATGATACGTACAGTAATGAAAATTAATAAGGGACATAAAGCTTACGTGGACAAAACTGAGAAAGTGACACTTGATGGAAAACATAACACACATATACAGAATTATATTTATAGCATACTGATGTAGAATACCTTGAAATTTATTATGGTATTGATGATTTTACAGTACCTTAACGGTGGATGTTCCGGAGATATGAGGAGCTTGGTTTACTGCATTCTAAAAAGAAATTGCCCTTGTCGCTTTAGAATTATTGAAACAACAATCTAATTTAAACATATTTATAATGTACAGTTTTTTAAGACTATTATAATATGTATAAAAAAATCAATTGATATGAATCGTTAAAAGAGTCTAGTGTGGTAAAATGAAATTAAGTGGACATGAATAATTAACTCTAGTTAAAATGGTTATTAAAATGTTGCTTTGGGATCACTAGAATTGAAGTTTGTTGACGCGAACACCTAAAGCAACAACGTTTTAATCCAAAAACGTTTACAGCATGTTTCAGTCGCTTTATGACGTCATTAAATACTAAGCTTCAGGATAATTGAAATTCCAGAGTATAAAACCAAAATTCGTACTTCTAAACGAGAAACAAAGCCTCGAGATACGACTCGGCAAACGCGGTATATTTAGCTCCAAAACAACCGTCCAGTGAACGACAAACGCCGGAGGGTAACTGCGCCTATTGAAGTACCGTGTTTGTTTTGCATCTAAAGACTAGGCCCACAATATCCCCAGTTTCAAACGACCACTGCGGCGGGCAATCAGGGGCTCATTAGCACCGGATATTGGCGGCCTTCTAACGCACAACCCCTAATTTTGCCGACACCAGCGCCCTCTCGCTTCCGGCGAAAGCGTGTGTGTTTTATTTTTCAAAAGCCTGAATCACACACTAGCTTACCTGTGCTAGTTAGTGTTTGTGCAAGCGATAATTGTAATATGTGTATATTAGGATTCCTTTTAAAATAAAATCAGTTGACTGCAGTTATTATAATTTAAGATTTTATGATAGTAAAGGTTCATATTTAATTTTCTGATTTCTTTAACTTTTTTATTTAATACAAATATGATGAATTAATTTTAAGACAGTTGTAATTAAGAACATATATCTGTACGCAGACTATGTCTATTTTTCTGATAAACAGGAAATAGTAAAACAATTACATTCTATACGTATAATACAAACTGCGTAAACAATACGTTTATAGAGAGAGTTAATTTCAGATCACATGTTTTTTCCTACCTTCAAATATCGAATCAACGGAATAAAATTACTACTACGCGCGGGTAGTCAAATATTTACATTACTCACCGAATTTATTGAACGATCTATTTACTTAGACCTTTTCTTATATATTGGAATAGTTTATCGGACTCAACTATGCTGAGATAATCTCTTACATGTTTCTCGTTTTATATGCATGATACAGTGATAATTAATTTTATTTTTACTTGCATGCTTTCCAAATTAAAATAATCTCAGAGTGATTGAAGTCTTACAGAATATTTTAACATGTTTGTACGAATTGAAGCAAGGACGGCAGCAGGAAATGATCGCGGGGTATCGTGACTGGCGGCGATAACCGATACGCATCGCTGGCCGCGCGACACTACTCGCATAAATCTGCGGAACAGAACGAAACTGGAGTTTCAGTCAATATTTCAAACATTGTTCTACCTTTGGTTAGGTTTTTCTGATTGCGGCGGTACCATTGTACCTGTGTAGGGTAGATGTGGGATAGATGGCTTTGGGGAATAGATGCCTATGTATGATTATACATGTACCAATATGTACGATAAATACAAATAGTATTATAAACTTATTATTTACACAATGCACAACAGAGTATTCCTATTACCTGTGCTATTATATTATCTATTATACAATTGTAACAGATAGCCAATTATTCCACATTTGCTCTATGATGAATCCTGCATTTATTGCAATTTAGCCCTTAAGACCTAGGGCATATGAGCGTGGTGTCTACACTCTCTAGTCGAACGATATTTATAGCTCACAAAGGTCAGAACTTTGAATATACAGAGTTTAATAACTTTTTGATATTCATACGAATATTATCGTTATAAACGCATACATTACTCGACAATATTTAACCCACGAATTTCGGATTACTTCGCGTTCATCTAAATTTCAGGCACAGACGTTGTTATTGATAACTTAACAAATACATTCCCACGCTCGATAGTTCAAACCCAAGGGCATCCCGAACTTTCCGAAGTTATACAAATTTTAGAAATTAATATCATTTGATTGAACACAAAGAAAACATCGTGAGAAACCCCGAGACTCGCGTAAATTGTAATTAATCGACTGTTTATAATACGTTGAACGTATAAAAGAACTTATCGTTACGGTAAATATAAAGATAATACAAAATGGCAGATTTCTAGTTAACCAAAGTCTCAAGTGTAAGTGTAGCTTTACAATATTAAGCATATAGTAAAGCTTAATGTAAAAAAGTCTCTTCCCAAAATTAGAAAATCCTTAATACATTGCTATTGGGCATGCACGGCTATAAAATGTTGCTGACGCTGACGAATTTATCAAATACATAAATTTATGTACTGCTCCTTCAACTCCGGAATATTATAATCACTTTGTTGTTACTTCATTTCATAAATCATTTATCAGAGTCACAAATCTTGTATTTGTCACGAGCACTTTATATCTGAACATAAAAGGTAATCGAATTTAACCAAATGTAATCTTCATATATTAAGCTCGTTATCATTCTCGAATCTTCGTATTTTACCATATTTACATACCGACGTTTGAAAGGCAAAATATACCTTAGTAACATTTTGGGCGATATTGAGTTGTACACACATTTTTAATTGATCTAAACTTAAATCCATAATAAAGTGTGTAAATTATATAGAAGTCCACTGAAATTATATCAGTAGGTACAATTATTAGATTTAATACTCGTATGTATTTTTTTCAAACTTTAAATTACTCTGTTGTTAATTTGCCTTATGTCACTTAGAAAATTTATCCTTGTATGTACATATAAGCAGTGTAATAAGGAGATGTGTTTGTCCGTCAGCAGGAGCGCGGCGTGTTGCGCGCAGGATGTGCGCGTGCGCGTGGCGGCTGCACGCCTTCACCGCCGCGCTCGTGCTCGCCGCGCATCTTATCAAAGGTTTGTGACATTATTACTATTGTAGAACCTTTAGAGGAAGTCTTGGCGAAAGACTACTGTTGATTGAAACCGATTGTCTATAATTATATGTCGGCCTGGCTGGAGCATTACGATTAAGAGAGTGAGCAGTGTATGTCACTCCGGTGGAACGTCACAGGGGCAGCCATCTTATGTGCCTCTTGTATTCAATGTAAGAGTGGTTGCAGGTCATCGACGGACAGCCAAATTATTATATACCCGAAGTTGGTTTCCTTTATGGTGGTGCATTATTTATTTATTTATTTATTTATTTATTTAAACTTCTTTGCACCATATACAAATTAATGGACAAAAGGCGGACTTAATG
>DWGW01000923.1:0-12656 GCA_018247775.1 Udranomia orcinus
GTGCCATGTTCTCTTTTCTTGTATTTGTCTACTTATTATATTGGTGTACAATAAAGAGTATAAATAAATAATAAATACTTAAAATGACATGACAATACTTATCTTGCCTTTACCTTCTGAAATCCTAAGGCTTTTGACCACCTATTTATGTACAATTAGAGGGCATCTCACGTAACTTCCAAGTCCACATCTAAATAAGGCCGCAGCTCACCTGCAGCGCGGAGTCGACGACCGCGCGCCGCTTCCGCGATCGAAGGCAGTTACACTAATCGCATATCACTTCTGACTTCGCATAAATCTATAAACAGTTATGCTATTAGTTTCTTCCGGCTGAGCGATTAGAACACATGTTACAATTATTATAAGTTTTATCATGGTAGCATATCTATGAGTCCGAATCGATCATAGAATGCGACTTTTCCGCTGAATTGAGATATTATAAAGCATAGCAAGACTTGTAACAGAGAAAGCTTGTAACAGAGTTAAGTATAAAGTGTCCTGGTGCGGTGGCACTTTCCAGCAGCACACACCACCCCTGATCTGGATCTGATTCGGAAACCAAAAAGTAGGATAGAGTCGATTCAATATCTCTATACACGTAAATGCTTCGCATTGATTTTATCTTTTTGATAAAATTTCAATTACTGAAAATCATATGTATTAATATTTAAAAGCCCATAATCACGCATGTTTTCTTTTAAAATAACGAAATGTTATGAAATATACAGCAAGATTTGTAGATAGTAAAGGAAAGATACCAATAATTCAACATCGCGAAACATCTGGCGAGAAAACGTCGATGCAAATTAAGTTAAATATATCGCAGTGAGGTGTATTCAAAGGAAGCCGCTTCTTTCAAACAATTTATTGCCGACTGTACACAGCCGCTGATTTATTAACGCTTCGCAGTCAAATGCTGGTTTAACGTTTAATATCCTTATAAGTGTTATCCAATCTTTTAGCTTATAGAGCATAACTTAAAACAAATTTACCCGTGCAGTAAAAGCTCTATTTTTAGTAGAGTATTTACAGTAAACGAAATTTTATCAAATTTGAGAAACGAAATCCTCAGTTAATTATTTAGTACAGCGTGCAACTATACACAGAAAATCTTTTCACATGCAAAAAAACATGATTTCAGAGTATATTGAGTATATTATGTGTCGTTTCCAAAATCATTAATTTAAATCTTTATCATACTTCCAAATTGTCGCGCAAAGTAATAACTAGATTTGAACGACAGGATCGTTAATTAATTCTACATGTACACAGATGCTCGTGTACTTGTGTTGAATATTGCGTTTATATATCTGTATAAGTAACTCTGTGAGCTCATACTCATTATGGACGCCGAGATGATTAATTTCTCGTCGCGCTGTTATTCCACTAAATGCTGTCTGTATTCACAGCAAGCATATTAATTTACTTACTAACATGAATATAATTACATGTACTTAAATATTATATGGTTTTATTTTTATAGAGACGATCAAATTAACGTGTACCTACGCCAAATACCTACTTACGTCAGGTACTTGTGTCAAGTACTTGCGGTCTGGTGTTGATACTTCTGTTCAATTGTTGGCATAATGTCAATGCAATAATTGTCGCCAACTTAAATTGAGGACCGTAAAATTTTGATGGAACTCTATATTGGAGTTTAATAACATCTCCCGGACCCTTCACTGGCCATAATGTGCTAGTTGTCATCTAGCAGAAAGCCTAATAGGAGGTAGCCTGTTTCAGTATAGCAAATATCTACAAGCAAGTAACTACTTATTTATCAAATAACCAGACCGCCTCACGTGAAATTTATAAATAATAAGTAAAAAAAGCATATATTTCGTGGAGGGGACATACAAACATAAATAAGTATGTACCTACTATGGTAGGTACATACTTATTTACGTACGGAGTGCGTAGTGCGTACCAGCTGATAGTGTTAATGACCTACCTCACGCTCCGCCGCTCCCTTTCTTCGCGGACCTGTTGCTATTGTGTACCACTTACTGTGACTCGATGCCCTTAGATGATCACAAGATGGTCTTATGAACAAAGAATGTCTGCAACTGTTTCTACCGGGCCTAATAAAACTACTGTATTTCTTGTACCGTTACACACGACCAGTACCAGACACGTTGGTGCCTAAGAAGATTTAATTTCGTTTAAATGGTAAAGATATAAAATCTTTATTTAAACGAAATTGAACCATTTGTGAATTTGAATAAAAAGTGTATGTAAAGATACTCGCTGTGAGAATAGAATAAATTGCTTGATTGTTTTTCAATATTTACAGTCCGATATATAAAATTAATGAGTTTTTTTTTATTTACTAGGTATATAAAGAAATTTAATGGAACTCCACGCAAAATTCATTCAAAATTATCTGCAAGCTAACATAATCAAATTTACCTCAAATATGATTACCTGCTCAAAGATTTATTCTACTTACGTCAATTTAAATATAAACTTTTAAACGGTTCTGAATTTCGTATTCCACGCGGTATGGGAAAATTGAATTGGCAACTCACAACAAGTGCGTGGAAAAACATGACGAAGCAGTGACGTCGTTACCGCTTCAATGCAATTATCTTAAATCTAATCGCCAGTAACATTTCAAGCAAGCGTCTCTAAAATACTTTTGACGTAACCGGGTTCCTCGGTCGCGAATCCCGTGATTTATAGATTCGCAAACAACTCGCGTACAGAGATACAACTTCATACTTCTTATTATACACGCTAGCATCAACTTAACATTTTACACGTAGTTAGTTATAATATGTAGGCGTTGCACATATTATATAAGTACTAACAGAGACACTGTTTAACTCTGCAACAGCTTTGACAAGACGTCTTTAGTTTTCCAGAGGACTACAATTTTGTATCAAAATCCATAGCATGATCCGCCCAGTTGTACATTAAACTGATCGGTAATTTTCAATACATTTATTTTGTTTACTTACTTCAACACATTTGGTTCACTAATGCTGAGGCAGATCTGGTTTTACGAGAGGCCTCGTTGCCTGTAATTTATTATTTCCCAACACCTATAGCGCCGAACACTCTCATCCACTGTTTCTCTAATAGATACATTCAATAAACTCGAGTGCGTGGCTACGTCAGCGGTCCATTAACCGTACCAACTCTTGGTTCTGCTGCCAATATCCGAACTAAATATTTGATGTAGAAAATTTCACGTCATGTGTATCGTATAGTAAAACACAAATCAACTTTCAGTATTGTCCCTCTGATAAAGTTTTCAGAACCTCTTAAAAACATGAATATAGTTTTCCGGCGCTTTGATGTCATTATGATCTCGATAAGTTATCGTTCTGTATTTAATCGCAACATAGAAGTATTAATATGGCGGAACGATTGCCGAGCCAAACGTCATAGAGACATGATCAAAGCGGCGCGTATGTCCCAGATGGCGGGCACTTCCACCTCGTACCGAGTATTATTATCTTCCATCTCGCTGGCTCGCCACCTCGCCAGACGAGACGGTAATAAATATAATTAGAGAGGACCCACTTACTCGTGTGCTAGTTTACTATCTTCCTACTCTCAGCACCACTTTTAGCCGAAGACTAAGTACGGGTCTAATGAAGTTTTATATGAGACAATATGGCTTATTTCACTAATGCTAAGCTAGATAAGTCTTACATAGGTGAAATCATCACAGATGTTTACACACCTGAGGATCATTCAAAACCAGAAAATAGTATAATATAATAGATATATAGACAAGACGGGGTTGTAAGGCAGAACTTGTGATGAAGGATAAGATTTATTGAAATTTACTATCCTCAGTTTCATCACAGTATTGTCTCCACTATACACCTTTCCTCACAAATACTATATCTACCATGTATTTAACAAAGTTATTATTATTCACAACTTAAATTTTACAAAATTTAATTACTCTTCAGCCAAATTGAGCTGAAACACGACCACTCGGCGTAACGAAGCTGCGCTAATTGTTTTATACAAAATCGTTAATTCCCCAACAAACCCGCCGTCGTTCACCGCGCCACCATTGTTCGCCTCCAGCATCGCCAACAGACGCAATTAAAACATAATTGCGGATCGTACAATACACCTCCCACAATACAACCAGCATCAGATGTCAGTAAGCCAGTCATCCTCGGTAAAACCGATACATTTCAGAACACTGACGTACTTGTAATGATGTCAGGGTGGAATGTTGTAAAAAAAAACAATAGATATCTACTGTTCCTTTTAATACGCTTTTAGGAAAACAATTATTATCTTCAGTTAGTTCAATACCGGTTTACGTATGCCTGATAACACAAGTACAATAGGTATAGTATGAATATAGGAATTCATAATTTGAACTTCAAAAAGATATCCAAATCATGACTATTCAGAATGTTTTTATGTCATAATTATTTTCTTCCATTAACCCAGATTCGATTTAAATATTATTTACCACATTACTTGACGGCTGATAAACAATGGTTTATTATCAGTTTATACGCACTTCCGCACTTGGTGTAAATTTCTGTACCCAATTATTTAAGTGAACCGAGAATTGGCGGCTTAAGAATTAACATTCCAAATCGTGTTTGCAAATTTATAAGCCTATGAATGACAAGTATTGAATAATAATATCTGGGTCAATCAAATGAAAGAAAAAAAGGGATCGCGCAGCTCTATGACTAGGCATTTATTAAGACAGTAAAAGAAATCTTGTTAATTCATTAAATACGAAATATTTATTTCCTATAATACAATATGCAATATACTGTTATGTATTTAATTAAACTGCATGTTTAAACATTATTATCTATAACAATCAGGAGTAAAAGCAGTTTTGTGTAGACGACAATTATAATAGAATGTGCTTTAAGATTGTAATTTCCAAGATTTCACAACATTGCACTTGCACTTCTGAATTCGGACCTGAAATCTGCAACCGAGCTTTTACTTTTATTTTTTTAATAATAGAGAAAATAATCTTCGTTGAATGAAAAGAGACATGAATCTCTTACATTCACTTAGTTTACACTAGTCTTAAAACGTATTTAACAAAATTGACAGAATTTATGTGCCTGTATTTTCATTTAAATACTTGAGTAAGAATATTCACAGATTCAAGTCAGCAATTAGAAAACAAGGCAAATTTGAAACCTATTTTCAGATAATAATGCCACTTACATTATTGTATCAAATACATTCCTCGCTGACGTATTGGGCTTGGACAATTGAATAATACAAAAAGGGTAGTTCAGACATTTAGCTATCTTTGATTAAATCGTATGTCATCTAAGTGAACGAAAAGCGAAGTCTAGGCACATCGACAAAGTTGGCGAGCGGTTAGATTGCTACTCCTAAGAAACTCGAGTTTTCTGGTCATATGCCAAGGCCGATGCTCCTGAAGATCATCCTTTCCGCCACTGCAGACATCAGTTTGATAGAAAGGAAACATGTCTTTTTGTGTTATTCTCTTTACTTTGAATCCTCCTTATAAAATGGGTAGTCTAATGTATTCCACCAAAAAGTAAGTCTATGAGTAATAATCCAAACGGTCTAGATTAAAGTATTGTAGAGATGTAGAAGATAGTCATCGTTGCGAGCTGATGTGGACTGTTTCCCATCATATCGGACCTACCGTATATTGCACACGAATAGTTATTAAAATTAGGGTCTACTCCATCTTTTGTGAAAAATAATTGGCGTTGCGATTAACCGAATTATGGAGCAAGCGATTACTTTTCTACTCTCTAAAATAATGAAACGAAACAGAAGAATACATAACATATAGTACATAAATATCCTCATCCCATTAACAAACTGTTATTTGTGTATAAAACACAGTTAATTGCAATTCGTCTTATCTTACCTAATAGAATATTGGATATGTAGATTTTTTATATGATAAGTTACCAGATTTAGAACTAAAAAACCTCCTTAGCGCGTTTGACATTATATGTACATATCTATTATGTTCTAAATGTTTAATGCCGTGAATGTAAAAATAATGTAATACAATACAAATAAATAGAAACTTCAGCTATTCTTTAATCAGGTGTGTTAATTGTATTATATAAATACAAAGAATTTGCTAGTGACCTACTTTTCCAATATCTATATAAATTTAATAAGCTCAGCATTCATAATACATGATAACACAATATTCTTAGAACATTTGCAAATATGCAACAAAAATGTATAAAAATCAGATCGCAATAAAACTTGAGCTGTGGAATTGAGGGCAGCACCCGATTAAGAGATTGTTATAATGTATTGTTATTTTTTTAAATGCATTTGTTCAATTTATCTATTTTCATTTTTATTAATAACACAATTCTTATTATTTTAAAACTTTTGATGACAGGCCCCAGTCTTGGAAATAATACTGTTACGAACGATTTTTCAACAATCTTTCAAAGACAAATAAATGTATTTACTAGAACTAGCATATCAGGAACAAATCCTTCCAAGGTTCATGATAAACGTGATCCTGATACATATTAAAATGTGGAAATTGCTGACACGTCGAAACGGAAAGGGCAGATACAAGAAAGGACGCGTGGGATGCAGCACTCCAATCTACAGCTGAATGGACAAGAACAAGGGCAAGAAAACCAACATCTACTTTATATTATTTACATACTAGCTTTCATGTTCGTGTTTTTATATTACTTATGTTATACATTGTTGTGTTATGTATTTACTCAAGATACTTTTATTTTCTACAAATAATTAGGATGATTTCATATTTATTTTGACGGTACTCATTAGATACAAAGTGGGGTTGGATAAATGTTCAATTATAAATATATTGGTCATAAATATTATTTATTTAGAACAATCAGGTTAAAATAACATTAGTTGGATGGAGCCCTTGCTTGGACAATTGTTATCAAGCTTATGCTATTGCAAAATCCATCACTCCATTTTTTTTTATTTTTTAAACATAAAGACTGTAAAAATAAACCTTTTTGAAAGAAAACGTTTGAAATCACTGTATACACTGTGGAAGGAGCACCAAGGAAAAGTTTGCCTGTGCATGCGAAACAAGCACTAGGTAGGTAGACATTTAAACTTTTACGTCAAAGATATTTTTTACTCATTGAAATAATATTTGCAAATAATAATATAATTACGGGTGAATGTTACACTCGATATCTCAACACTCGGTCCCAAATTACATTTGTCGGAGATGAATGAAGCGCCCCCGCGCCCCGCACCCCGCGCCCCGGCCCCGCGGCGCCCACGCCCGCGTCCAGCTAGTAATTCTATCAAACGTCTCAATAATGACGGCTGCTTTTGGACAAAAACAAGAAACCGTGTTTACTTTTTATTAGGATGGACAAGTGCAAATTGCTGAAGATTGGAAAGAAAAATATATATTGAAAATTTTAGATAATTTATTTGTTACAGATGGCTTTTTATTTTAAAAGGAGAGTAGATTAAATTATCACTCTGATACTTTCCTTTCGACTAAAACATCGAATCACGACTTGTGTTAACACGTTATAAGTTTAAGCAGAAACAACTGAGAAGTATAATTACAAAAAAAAACTGGTTTACATTTAATAGCTGATTTGGTTTCAGATATATTTAAATTTAGTAAGATAGACTGGTGGTCATTTATTTGTAGCAGTAGTCGTAAATGATAGGTCATGTAAAGCGATGATGGACGCATAGCAGTGTCCAGACATCTTTATTTCCGTAAACTATTAAACGCGTCAGGGAGATTCATTTGATGCTGGAATAAATGCCGCCACAGATCTATTTTTGTTACTTTTGTGTGGCTTTGAGCTTGACCCAAAGATATCTTATAATATTTTTATTTGGAAGAACAGCAAATGTTAACAAGACAACTACGCTTTTAAGAAAATATTAAGAAGTTATAAAATTCCAATTAAGTTCTATATAAAATATGTTTTGTGTTTAACATTAAATTTAAATCTGTCTAATCTAAACATATAATTATAGTTTTCAGTCCGAAATAACTATAGTTACTAAAAGTTCTTTTTATTACTTTTATTGTTTCAATTAAATGGAATGTGAAAAGTCTGTAGCCGACATTATAATCGCAGAAGCGATGGTTATAACGCTAATAGTAAAGCAAGCCGTACAATTTTCTTTTCAATGGCAGGTGGCGCGCCGCGTCTACTCCACACTCAATACGTCGACGCACGTTCGCCTTTTATTAGATCCGAAATTTAATTGGAAGTGTTCTCTACACGTTCACTGTGCTGCCCGTATTTTCAGTGTTTTGTAGAAAATTGCAAAAACGGAACATTTAGGTATTCAATTTGTCGAATACCTGTAGTTCTGCGAAAATGTTGTTATCTGTAATCACTGATATTTACAACAGAAACTTCTTCATCATTTTAAATTATTATCTTTTAAATTGTGACCACACTTATCGCAGCTTGTCAGATCGAACCCCTTTATGAGTTAACATACGACAGTCTGGTTGACCAATAATACAGACAACATTTAAGCAGCGTGGAGAACAGTGCATTAAGCTTCTGGTTGTGGAAAGCCCGGCATGACATTAAAAGCAGCAATTATTTAATTTAATTTATTGTACCTATAATGATCAAAACACATGTGGTAGGCACGAAATAATTGACTTTTATTTTAGCAGAACATTCGACGATTAATGTATATACTGTAGAGTCAATATTGAACATGCTAGGAGCGGCCATAACGGCGACTGTAAACTAATGTTAGTATCCTATTAATAGGCGCGGTAATTGATATTTCACAACTCGTTAGGATGAAGCATTATAATTACAAAACTACAGATAGGGATAGTCATCAAAATACTACCAGAAGATCTCAAACGTAAATGAAATTTATCCTTAAAAACGTTCTCTTTCTTGTTGTGCTTTATTCTTATAGAAAGTGCTAACTTCATAGCGGACTGTTAATAATAAAACAATAACATAATAGTCATTACAATGGACGCTAACGGAGATAGGAAGATCTTTTGAGATTATCAAAAATATCCACACTGCATATGACACAGACCTACCTGTGGCAGGGAAAGTTCTGCATTTTTAGTTTTAACACAAAGTTACCACCAACTCTTTCCTCGTGTAATCTGTTTGACTCACTCTTAAGCATTACAAATAAAACGGGATGCTTAACTGCACTTTAAGCTATGTAAACAATGGCCGGCATTTATCCCGCGCGGCGAGCAAACACGCGCTATCGGCCACTGCCGCCGCACCGCTGGCCAAATACTAGATATAAGCGTGCATAATGTAATTTACTCGTGTATCTTATGTCCACAAAGGGTACCTTGTGTATCTTACGTCTAGTGCATAATGAACTCACTGGCCAAGTACTCACCAAAAATATATGCTAATAGATATCGAACTTCATCTTTCGTCAATGAAACCACACATCTTCAAGAAACATACATCGAGTCATACATCGTGCACTTATAGTGCATGGTCTTAATAGCGAAATTATATCGAATAGGATTAAAATAGTAATGGGATGATTGCAAGTGACCTGTGATGTTTTGTTTTAAAAAATACGTAAGTTGAGATGTTAAAACGATTTAACGTCTAATTTATTAATTTTTTTACATGCCCAAATAGTTCAAAAATATTTCATTGAAATCAAAATGGTAAAAAGGCAAAAGAAGGTCAAAGGAAAGCGGCGGATTAACATTAATTGGGCGAAAACAAATTGAATAAACATCCGCTCCGGCGCTGCCTTGGATCAAAGCAGAGCGACGTCGATTACGAAACGAGAATTTATCTTTTTCAACGGGAGGTCTGTGATAAGGAATCTTCATTAACTCTCATTACTGCACTGTTGCGCATGGAACCTCCCTTAGAATAATACTTCCGACTGAGTGTTCATGGCCTTCACAGATATTCTTACCAACAGCTAGTGAACATAGTGAACAGCATATGAACGGAGAAAGGATAAAAAAAGAAATAAGTTATACATATAGATATACATCAAAAATTCGTAGGTCTACGGGTAATACATATGGATTAAAGACAATCTATAAAGAAGACATAAGATTAATTATAAATACCATCTAGTAGGCAACATGAAAACAGGCATATGGTTCGTATAAGCAACAGATCAAATAGCACAGCAATTAAACGCACGCGATCTGTTGCAACAGCAGCCGGCGCACAAGGCGCGGTTGTTCGCGGCCAGTCGCCGTTTGCGGCCAATGAAATAAACACTCATAAACTAAATTTCGCTACTATTTGCCAAGATACGCTGTTCGACATACAAATAAATTCGTACACTTCTTCCGACAATGGCTAACAAAACCGTCAAAAAAGGTCACAATTCAGATTCACAAAAGAATACAAATATAATACATACGTAACAGCAGACAATTTCACAGTAGTATCTATCTAGTTATATAGCCGCATAATTTTAACTGCCTATTTGCGTCTGTTTTTCTGAAGACATCTTAACGCTGTGGCTAAACCGTTTTTTTTTCTTTTAAATCGTGCAGAGCTAAGAAGTGCACGAGGTAGTGCACTTCTTAGCTCTAAGTAAGGTAAGTATACAGAATCCACATAGACAGATAAGTCCATGAAGGGTTCTACAAAATAAGTCTTTCAATTAAATTGTAAGTCCTAATACTTCTCAGGACATAATAACAATTATAAAGGTTCAAGCGATACGTTTCGAGAATTCGTAAGCATTTAAGAGGCTTTCCATAAGCTGAGTATGTCTGATATAAGCAATATTTCTTACAGTCCCTTTGTCCCCATCGAGTAAACTGTTCAGTTGAAATAATTTCATTATCGAATTCCCTTTTGATTCTTAAAAAATCTTGTCTATCTGGAATAAAGTGTTTATATTTAATGTCTTGATAAATCTGATGTTTTTAGCTTTTGATGTGCGTAATTGAATATCGGAGAAACAAATGTACGAATTGAGATGAAATGTTGATAATCAATATAAGGTATATAGATAATGTTGATTCGAGTGTAAATACAACTTTTTATCATAATAGATAACTCAAGTATGGCACATTCGTAGAACGAAGGAGCGCCGTCGCGACTAGAATCTAGTGTATAAATATGTAGCAGCTGGTGATCTGCCGTTGTAAGGAACACGAAACTACAATTAATTAGCAATACTACTTTTTCCAACATCAATTGGCATAGACAGAATGAAAATGACTCTCAGAGATACCTATCATGTAATGTACCTTCTATTTATATAGATATCAAAAGAGTTGCGATATTGTGTCGCCAAGCTTGCCGTAAAAAAGCTCCTCGGTAAATTAATGCAATAAAATTCACGTAAAAATAAAAGCTCCTCGCACTGCGACGATAAAATGCTTTAACGATCGCGGAATTACGCTCGATCGAGTTTACTTCAAGGACATATCGATACGGTTATAATTGTATATACAGACTTTCTGAGTGTAACAGAATGAAATCAAGATGTTTTCGAGAAAGTGGAAGTGTGCAATATTAAAACGCAAATCCTGTGAGAATTCAAGACAAACTTCTAAGGTAAAGGGACGCTTCGAAATCCACGACCACTGCTGCTATAAGTAAAATAATTAGAGTGCCGTTGATACTCCAATAAACACATGAATTTAACATAAAGATTTTATTTCCAAACGATGTCATTATTAGAACAAGATTTTTGGTTCAATTAACCTAACACACATTCAAAACTTAACGAGTATACGACACATATTTTTTTACTGCAAAAGTTTATTAGCTGTTAACGAAGTATGCATTCTCTTCCAATCGACTATTAGGACAAAAAGAAATCATCTTATAGCAAGACGTGTATAATTAAAATACGTTAATTAACGTATAATTAATAAACGCATAAAATTCGAAAATATACGTTATTTTTTTACTGTTCCATATGTGAATACGAATCTCGCGTTAAATATCCTCATTTACAAAAGTGCTTCACAACGAACGTATATTTACAGATCCTTGAAAATCCTCTACGACTCAGCGGCAATCGCCGCAAGGTGAGACACATAAAAGAACCTCCGACCTTCCACACTGTACATGAACCGCCCCAGCGACCGCGCGCCGCGCGCCGTCCACCGCAGATAACAAACACGATTCATGCACTTTAAATACTTTGCTATCAAAAGGAAAATTGTACTTAGATTAAACGTATAAGTATAATTACGTAGTTTCAATGGCATTGGACATAAAAGAAGACGAGGCTGTCTCTTAAAGGCAGCAATTGCAAGTACATTGCTGCCTCTAGAAAGCACCACAACCGCAAAAAAGTAATGTGTTTTTAAGACTTAATATACTAGACTAAAAAAAATAAATGAATGTATTGCGCCTTAAACAAATGGTAACCGTAACGAGACAAAAGATAGATCTGAGGGTGACACACAATCCACATAAAATAAAGTACCCTGACGGTCTCACGTATTGAAGTGCTCAAAGGACCGTAATATATCTAGATTTGTTATGTTAATGCATCTTACTCTATACAGATAAAAGAGTTTCTATTGTTGTACGAAGTTTCATTGATGTGCCTGCGTTATAATTTGTACTATTACGGTTTTTAACATAGCATACTATGAAATAATAAATTAAAAATCGGATAGTATGAATCAAACAATCTAGGTAACGGTATTTATAGAGAAAATCTGCGAGGCATAAGTGATTAAGGATTTTAATATTTATCGATAT
>DWGW01000924.1:0-12653 GCA_018247775.1 Udranomia orcinus
GCCGTCGTCGCGCCGGAAGTCGCCGCCGCGCCCGCGCCCGCGCGGCCCGCCGCCGTTGTACGTGTGGAAGCGCGGCCGGTAGTACGTGCCGCGCTCGTAGCCGCCGCGCCCGCGCCACGTGCCGCGCCGGTTGTTGCGTCGGTACCTGTCATGTATTTCTCTAATATTATAAAAATAAATGCTCGTTACGTGAAATAAACTGTTATATTAATGCTGCAATTTTCTAGTACATATTCTTGGATGATGGTAAATGATAGGACTTGTATTCTTGGGGCTTTATTAGATTTTAATTAGTTACTTTTTTTAGAGAGGTAGCAAACCCAATTATAAGCGGTCACTGGCGGCCATGAAGGTCGGTAATCAACCCTACGTAGGATCAGAACTCATCTGACAGAGGTCGACAACGGGTGCGTCACAACCACTGCCCGACAAATGAAGAAGGCATGGTTAAGTATGCTTACTGGACCGACCTGGAGTTGGAGCGCGAGCGGGAGCGGCTGCGCGAGTAGATGGTGCCGCTGGCGTCGGAGCGCGAGCGCGAGCGCGGGGAGCCGGAGCGGCGGCGGCGGCGCGACCCGCCCGACCCGCTGCCCGACGACGCCGAGCGCGAGCGCGAGCCCGAGCGGGAGCGCCGGTAGTTGCGCGGACACGTCCTGCCACAACATCATCGGTGAAGTTAACGTATTACATTACTACTTGTAGATTGTGATACTAATATATTTCTTGTAATAAACAATCAACAATTTCTATATCTCTTCGAATTTTCGATAAACAGTTTTGATTGAAGAACAAGCGCATGACAAGTGCCATAACGTTGTGCGCGTTGTGTTGTTGATTATCATTACGTTATCTATTGAATTAACACATTCAAAGATAAGTAGAGACAAACATTTAAATATACTATTCGTAGGACTTGAAAATATTTAAGTACCTGCTCCTAGACCGTTTTCGTGAACGCCTATCGTCGTCCGAAGAGTTGGACGAATGCCGATTGGGCGAGGGCGGGGAGCGGGGGCGGCGCGCGGAGGGCGAGGGCGGCTTGATGCGCGTCACGAACTGCTCGGGGCGCCCGTCGCCCACCGACACCGGCGTCTCGCCTTCCTTCGCGAGTCGGAACGAGCCGAACTTGTCCAGCACTATGTTACCCTTACGAATCTGCAAAATAGATGATACTATTAGCTTATCCGTGCAATCCATTGGTCTTCAAGTTAAAATGGACTGACGAGTTGGGTACATTGAATAATTTTAATACAAAAAAAGACAAGTAACTAATTAAAAATAAACCATTATCATCCTTAATTTAATCCTCGTGTTAAAGGCGTAAAAAATTCAATAATTCGCTTTAAAATGGGTTTAATTGTTATAAACAGTTTTATGTGTTTAATTACAGACAAATAGTGGATCAATAAGATTGTTCTCTAGTGACTTGAGCATACACTGTGTAAGGGTGGTAACTATTATACGCCGTTACCGGGGGGTGGTGGGGCTCGGTGCCGGGCGGCTCGGGCTCGCGCTTGGGCGGCGGCGCGGCGGGCAGCGGCGGCGGCTCCTTCATCGCCATGGCGCGCCGCACCGACACGTTCTTGTCGCCCACGGCCTGCTGTATTATAATAACATTATTCATTTATTAACAATTTTGTACATACTAATTATACAACAAAGCCAATGTTAACTAGTACTGGTACTGTGTTTATATCAATATAAAATGTCTTCCAGCTGACATATTATTACAATTTCGATACACAACGCAATTCTTGCTTGCACTTATTGTAATTAACTCTTACAATGTATTTTTCGAAGCAATCATTATGGCATAGTAGTATAAGCAAAATTGAATTCAAACCTTATTCTGTTCTTGTGAGTCATCAGAGCTGTCATCAAAAGCGTAATGTTCTTTGTAACTTTTAGTTGACTGGGTTGGTGTATCCTTCTTCTTGACACTGCAAGTTAAATAATAGTTTTACAAATGTTCTTGGACATTAAATTAAAACATTTCCATCTTATAAATTTTTTGTATTTTCTACTTCAATATGTTGGTAATATCAGGACTAAAGACCTTAACTAATTGAATTAAGATTAAAAATGCATTGTGTGCTTGTAGTCATAATAGGAATCCAGTGTTTGCTTAATCATAGGACCTCAACACAAGATCACAGATATGACATAAGCAATAGGCATAAAGTTCGAGCCGTGGAGACATCTACCATCCTATCATGTAGGTAGTACTATAAATATGTTATGCGACAGTTAATTAATTAACTTGCCGTTATGTAACTTTTCAAATAATTGAAGACAAATCTAAAGAAATTTAATTTCAAATCATTTTCTCAAAAAGATGATGTAAAATATTGTTCAACATAGCACGAATGATAAATATCATTTAATATGCAAGTTAATGTACTACGAAACAGTGCACTACTAATATTTACAGACAATTTACATCAAGAATATGTCGGCCAAGAAGCATATTATCTATTATATAATTTTTTATGTAGTTTTCTTTTAGTATTCAAATACAAAAATATTAATGTCCCATTTATATTTTTGTATTTTAATTTAAATTTAAATTGATAAATCAGTTATATTTGTTTTATAACTTTGAGATATAGGGTTGCCATACTATCGATAGGTTGCTAATACTATCGTGACTGTGAATAAGTCCTTCAATAGGGCTATTGATATTATTGTGAAGTGACAGTACTATTATGACTGTTGATTAGAGAATTAAAGCAACACTATTGATGCAAAGCAATATTATTTTTAGTATTACTCAATTGGTGTCGACACTATCGAAAGAACAAAAGCATCAATAGAATCGACAGTTTCAGAGCAATACAAAAAATAACACGGCTACTTCTCATGAGCAAACACGCATGCATTCCACCTATTGGTAAGCGGTCACAGCCGCCCATGGACATGCCTAATCAACCCAAGACTGGAACGAAGTCCTCTCTCTTAGGACTTGTGAGCACTAAGCTGGGGCGTCGGTGAAGTGCGCCCCCTATCGATAGACGGGGCAGGCTAGATGGCAGTGTCGACTCACGGGTCCTTGACGGCGCTCATGGACATCTTCCACTTGGGCTTCTCGAGCGGCGGCGGCGGCGCCTGGTCGGCGGGCGACAGCGAGCCGCGCCCGTCGCGCTTGCCGAGCACCTCCTTCTCCACCATCACGTGGTACGCGCTCAGCTTCGACTCCAGCTCCTGCAGCCCCGGCATGTCGTCCACCATCATCCTGTGGCCGCCACCCCGGTCCGTTACGTTACGTTACGTTTGTTACACTAAGTAAGTTACAGCGCATGCGTGCTGGACGGACGTAACGACACTTCACTGGTTGGAGTGTTTGTATGTGTATATTGTGTGTACTTTGTTTTCTTTTTGTGCGTAAGCGGTGAAAAGGCGGACGGGCCATCTGATAAATGCCACTGCAGAGCTATGGACTTTCACAACACCGGGAGCAAATTGTACCTTTATTTTCAATTCATATGTGATAAAAGTGTTTTTAGTTTAGTTTTTAGTTTAGTTAGTATTTTTGTACTATGCAATGAGAGTAAAAATATAGCTTTGTTAATTAGCTTATTTTGAACAATATCGTGATATTTTTATCTTGTGTACATGAATATATCACAAAATAAGTTTTGAAGAACCAAGTGAAGTGTCAACGTTATAATCCATGCACATGTGATGTAGTACCAAACTTTGTGATGTAGTAATGTGTTAATAATAATAGCTTTATATGATCTATGATAATAGCTCTATATTGGACATAATATAAGTAATATAAGTGAGCTTACATTATTGTGAAATGAGGCAGAGTCAAATAAAGCTTGGGACAATAACCACAAAAGTTACTTGCAAAAAAACTAATTCAGTAAGTGCAGGATAATAAATAATTGCTACATAACTTCTCATATTCAAAGCCTAAATTCCTTCCTAATGAAAATTAAGGTGGTAGATGCCTACAGGGCACAACAATGTTAGCGCAACATTTTTTTTCTTGATACCATGAAGTACTTGCCCTGATATTTGTTTTCTTTACGTCACTACTTGAATTCTTCATTTCGTTTATAGTGAAAACACTTAACTCTCAATGTGTATTTTGGTCAACAAAAACTTCAAGGTCATCTACTGTCCTAAATTCAGTAATACTTGTACTTTAAATGGGCGTAATCAGTTTTTTCTGTATGTCTTTGCCACAAAATTAATACACATTATTAAATATCTCATCTTAGTGCTTTTTTACTTGGTCTATTATTACTATTTGATACAACATTTATGTGGATTTTACGATCGTCTAAACATTAAATACTTCTTTCAGTTCTTTTCCTTACCTCTTTTCTCCATGTTTTCTTTCATACTCTCCTTCTGAACTTAGTTCTCTCTTCGATTTTCCTTTCAACTCTTTTCTGTAGCATAAAAGTTGAATACTAATAGTGTGATCGATTTGGCGAACAAAATGATTACACGCGATGATTAATATTAAGACGACAGTTTTACCTGAAAGCATCTCTCAGTTTTTTGCTGCTCAAGCTTTCTTCCAATTCTCGTAGGCTGTATTCAGTGTTATTCCCGGCACGAGACATTTTAGCTTTTCTCTTTTCTTCCCTCTCTTGCTCTTTGCGCTTGCGTTTTGACTCCTTCTTCTTTTTTCTGTAAAATAAAGTGTTTATGAAATTATGCCTTTAAGGTTGAAAATTGTTTTAAATGACAATAATTTTTGTGTCATTGAAAAAAAAAATACAATTTTTTGCTGACAACATTTGGTTTATGTAATGTTTTAATATGCCAATAATGAAATATAAAAATAATAATAATATTACCTATTGTTATACTAATATATGTAACAACTTGAGTACTTCTCAAGTTATCACATACATTGTCCCCTGCTTGCCGAATAACCATGATTGATGTTTCAATATTAGGCAATTTCTGTTGAGTTGAATACTTACTTGTCCTTCTTCTTCTTTTTCTTTTTATCATGATCGGCGCCAGGCTGTGGCTGCTGGCCCAGCTCCTGCAGCCTACGGTTGCGTTTGTATTGAGCCGTTTCTTCCAGGAAGTTGCGCACTTTGTCCTCGTAGTCAGAGTCTTCTTTGGTCATTTCTAGGAATTTACGAACCTACGCGAAAAATATTAAATTAGTTATGGATGCAGAAACAGTACTTTTCCTAAGACCAAAAATCATTTTTTGAATGTTCAATAATTTTTTATGTCTGTAAATGGCAAGACAGTATTATAAAACATTAGACCACATTTGTATATATTGATGCTATCAATATCAAACTCAAGGTATAATGAAAGCATTGTGTATTTTGAAACAGATACTTCCTCTATGATTAATTAAATTTTTTCACTCGAAATCGGTTGTATTTAACGGCCAACTGTTTCTGTTGCTCAATATATACATTTGATCACTCAATACAAATACAAAAATAATAAAACAACGGTGATTCACCTTCAGCTCGTAGTCGATGTCGGCCTGCGACTTGAGCGAGGCGGGCGCGGGCTCCTCGGCGGGCGGCGGCAGCGGCTGGTAGCCGTAGGGGTGGTTGAACTGCGAGTTGTGCGTGCGCGACGCCGAGTCCGCGTCGCCCAGCATCGCCATGCGCTTGCTGAGCGGCGACAGCGACCTCTGCCGCTTGTTGTTCGACTGCGAGCGCCGCTTCTTCTTGCTCTTGGGGCCGTCTGAATCTGCAAACCGTGTAGTCTCTGTATACACAAAGGGGCTGGCCGTTGGAGGTACCTCCGGTGACAGCGCACATGTCTGTTATAACAGATGTTTTATGATGATGATGTTGTTGTTTCGTTATAAGTGCAATATTACATAGGAGAACTAATTGGAACTGTTGGATTAGAAGCAGTCATTGGATTTAATGACCTAACTGCGTAATTACATAGTGTCGAACTACAGCGGACGTAAAAATAAGTATATCAGATCTTACTTCTACATGATACTTGTACATTACTTCTTAGGAGCTGTCTAAAAATAAGGGAGGGAAGCAAAAGTAAGGGAAAATATCATAAAAGGTATTACCACTTGAATCTGAAGACGACGACGATGACTCTGAAGAGGAACTGGAGCTGGACGACTCACTGGAGGACGACGACGAACTGCTCGACCGCTTCTTCTTACCCTTACCCCGCTTCTTCTTTTTCTTCTTGTCTTTCTTCTCCGTCAGATTTAAAAGCTGTTTCAAAGTTTCCTTCATCTCAAACGACTTAGCGCCTGTCAGGCCTGGTAACAAGAGCTCTGTCGGTTCTATCAAAGGCTTGCTTGTCGATGTCTTACTCTTCAGGAAGTCCAATGAGTTTTGAGCCTCTTCATGGAAAGGAATGATTGCCAAGCAGTCTTCGTAAGCTTTCTGAGCTTCTGCTATTTTGTTCTCATCTTCGTAACTGCGTCCTAGTGCAACCAATGTTTCTCCCAAGTATTTCCTTGCATTTGCATGGTTTGGATTTAACTTCAGTGATGTCTCAAAGTCTTCTATGGCCTTCTTGAAAGTCCCACTGTTGGCATAAAGTGCTCCTCTTGCTACAAGGCCTTCGACATTTCGTGGATCAATGCTGAGTGCTTTATTGAGACACTGAAATGCTTCTGAATGTCTTCCAGCCTTGAAATGTTCTATACCTTCAGCTACTGATCTAAACGCCCATTTGCTGGCTTGAGCTTGGCGAAGTTCATCTGCATATTCTGATGTAGCGAATCCTCCCCTGTGTAAAGATCAATAAAAATAGGGTTATAACAGGATAATAATAATTGAGTCTCATAAATTTTGTCAGATGATGGCTTTATTAAGACAAGTCAGTGATTAGAAGCACAAGTTAATTTTCATTACATAATTATTCAAATTGATATGAATTACCTTAGTGATGGAAAGTTGGTGCAGTGCATGTTTGTTATTCCAAGAAGTTCAGAGAGATATTGGACGCAGTTTGGGTTATTGAATCCCGGACTCTTCTCCAAAATGGCTTCATAGCTTTCACCCTTCATATCCATAGTTTTTCTAGGGGAAAAACACCTTAGTCAATATGATGTATTTCAGTAAAACCGATTGCGTCGTCATTTGCGAAAGTTATTCTTTATAGTTAATATTGAATAGAGGCTTTAGAGTAATAAGGAATGAATATTTAAGATTGAAAAGCCTATCAGGCTTATCTTAACTCACACATACATTATCCTCACCTGTTCCCATGGAGCTGTTCAAAAAATTATTTTACTTGTATTTTATGGCTTTCACATACAAATATAACGTCATAGATTAGGTGCGGCCTCGACAATGCGACATTAAAATTACCAAAATGTCTCAGCTAAGGTCACAATGGAATGCAGGAGTGTGACAAACAGGTCTTGGAGAGTCGTTGCTAAACCTACAACAAACACCCTAAAATAATGGAGGTAGCTGCGTTTGTTCGTTGCCTGCCCTGTTATGTCCAGTACAAAATGTTAACCAGTGTTTCGCCCAACTATAGTGCCTTCTCAGAGCCTCATGTCAGCTAAACAGAATTGCCAGGAGTAAGGTCCATTTGCTTAGAAATAAATTAAGCTCCAACATCCAATAAATGTTCATTAGATAAAGTCCAATCTATGGTTTCAGATATTGCTGCAATATTAAATATTAGCTTTAATACAGAATTACATGGTTCCTTTTACAGATATTACAAGTAGTGACCCTTCATTTGTACTGACCTGTTGTAAATTGAACAAAGTTAAAATAAAACTGCTACAGTAAACATGAATTCAACAAAATTTCCACCTAAATATTCCTGCACAATCTTCCAAAGACGTCTTGATTAGTAATCGTCCGGATGCTTTCCAACAAAAGTACACATTTGTCAGTTTAAAAAAAGTAATCAATCAGTGCAATAATCTCACAAGCTTGGTGAGTTGTGTAAGTTGGTACTGAAAAGTGACAAGAAAACACTCAACCAGTTTCGTTCTATGTTTTCATACACAAGTTAAATCTCAAACTCGAAAAACAATAAAATTCTCTTGTGTAGTGCTAAAATCCCATTGAAAACATCACTCGAGTATGTTCGAGAATATGTGTGAATCTTCAATTTGATAATTGTTTTGATTTTCTTGTATTTTGATCTAGTGTCACATCAACTGATGTTGACTTTGAATGCTGTCTTCACAATGATTTGTAGGTCCGTTCAAGATATCCATGTCTTCTTTGTTTGTTGCAATTATTACAGAACTGTTTCTACAAGATGTTCAATGTTCATAAAACATCACAAGTAACATGCTGACAACATTTTTTTTATGAAAACAAGAATACAAAAGCAATGTTTGCGATCAAATAATAAGTGGCACTGAACATTCTAAAGGTGTAAAAACATTGTGATCTTATTCACTTCACTGAAAATTTGTACATACTTGTAAACTAGTGGGAAGTCGTCAGTGCTGAGAAGTCCCAAGGGTGGCTTTGGCGGTGGGTCGTCTGGACCCCGAGTCACCCCCTTCATGCCGCACACCATTTTGTCCGTGTCGGGGATCACTTCTAAAACTTCACAGCAGACTGTGTCATTCATCAGGTAGTTTCTTGACACATTTTTCTTGTCCACAGCCGGAATGATATTTGCAACTGGCAGGAATGCCTGAAAATAAATATTATTTGCAATACAAGTCAAGTAAGTCTTATGATAGAATTGAATACATTTAAAATAAAGTTTTATTAGAGATCCAAATGCCAAAAAGCATTATTTTCCTAGTCAGACATTTAAAAAACAATCATAAAATTCAAGTCATAATTGCTGTCATAAGTTTACATATTTCATATTATTGTGCAATATCTCACCTTCACATTAATATCTGCGACATATCTAGAAGTCGGACCGGCTGTGCAAAGAACCTTCAGCATCATTGCCGATGCCGTCCTGTTGATCACTGCTCCGATTATAAGTTCTCCTGTCTTCACATTCTAAACATATAAAATATAAATGTTATGAATTAATTATAAATTTGTTAGCTAATAAAGCAGATGTTATGTGAACATTTCAAATTTTGATAGCAAAGCTCTTTGGTATTCCAATGTGTAAGCCCAAAACTCAGCATATATAGATAGCAAAAAGTAAGAAATGATTTCCATCAGAGATAGAACAGTAATGACTTGAGAAAACTTCATGAGCGCTTCCATATTCACCATGCACATTATACAGTGCATTGTATTTACCACTTGTTATTAACAATTGTTGTAATTCTTCGATTGCCTCATTTGTTTTTAAAGACAGTTTTTTGTTTTTAAAAACCTGCCAGACTTATAATGGACTTTGTTTGTGAGAAGTATAATGGTATAAAACCTACTAAAGGTGTGACTCAAATTTTTTTGTCATAAATATAAATGGAACAACAAATGAGAAACTTATATACCAATGAAATCGAAATTACCAATAATTATATTTCCTCTTTAAAACAGCTCAAAATTATACATCCTCAATCAATAACTTTGTTAATTTAATCTTCAATATATTTACATACAGACAATGGACATAGTTGGTTAAAAGTAAATTAAAATTCACTTACGTCAAAGAAATGCCTCAACCTTGCAGACTTGTCGACATTCAGAAAGGTTTCAAATGGTGGCATTAATGCAAATAAATCTGTAACAAGAAATATATATATATATATTACTTTGCTTAATGATGATGCTCTTGACAATTAATTAATTTATGTGGCATAAAAATAGTGTGTAAAAGATTTCTTAAAAATAGCATATTAATATATCTAAAAAAAATACTTTACATTTATCACAGAGTAACCTCAATTCTAAGATACTACCTTATTTGGATAAGTGAAAGTAAGACTTACTATCTTCGGGTGTCGTAGTTTCCGCACCCAAACTTGACGATGAAGGTGTCTCTTCCACGATTGAGCCATCAAACAATGAATGGGCTTCCTTCGCGATAAACTGATGCAGCTTCAATCTTCTCCCTCTGTCTTGAAACGTAAGGTGCTTGTGCCTTGTTTGGTATACCGCAAAATCAAGGTTATTCACGCCCAATTTATTAAGGTCCTCCTCCCCTCGTTCGGCCTCCCACGTTTTTTGTAATTGCTGCCCATGGTAATTAATGGACTGCGCCACAAGTGACGCGTCCAGTGGCGTATCCATTGCTGGTGTCTGTACACAAAGCAAACCAAATTGTTATCACTACTAATTTGTTACAGTAACGTTATCGCTTACACGCCTTAATTTATTTCATTACATTTACACATAGCAAAACGAACACCGGCCCCGCCATTTTGTTTGGCAAATCGAATCCTACGATCAAGATTACTATGTCTTCTATTAATAGTGATATACTATCGCAAATGCCAAATTACCTGTTTTGAAGACAATACTCAAATATATTTGAGTAGAATTTACAACTATTTTATTGCAAACATTGAATCAATTTTTTACACCGAAGCACATTTTAAACGCACAAATCTGAACGAAACTAAAATGGCGACTGAATTTTTGAGTAGATCTTGACAATATCATGACATTTGTAGTTGACCAAAGAGAATATAGATATATCAGTGGTCCTTCCTTATGCCTGATAAATAGATATATCTAAATTTTTAATAAACGAGTAACTTCCGAGATTATTTTCCCAATTGATTAATTGTTATTTTTTACATATATTTTATATAATAAAGTAATATATAGATAAGAGTGAAATTACTGTATAAAAAATGAGGTATGAGAGCGGTGTGGAAGGGATGGCATTTGACGCAAAAGAAATGTCTCAGATTGAATTAAATATCTCTGCTCGAATTGTTATGTTATATTTGAATGTCTTTAATTATCTCATCCCCCATTTAGTAATTTTATAATAAGATTATGCGTTATCTTGTTGCTAAGCTGATCGTTATTATAGCGCTCTTCCTCTTTTTTTTCTTTTCTTGTGTGAATATCATATTTTTGACATATCATTGGATAATTTGTGTCTAAATCATAGGTTTTGTCTTCAGTTTCAAATCTCACGTGCGTTTAGTATAATGCGGACCATCCAAAAAGCTGTTGTCCGCTCCACTACGTCGCACCGCGCCACTATTTTAGGAACTTTCTCACTTAAGCGCGAAGCCCATAGATTGATTTATTTATTGCTGCACATAGATAATGACAGCTCCAGAACTGTATTATATATAATACTAGCTGACCAGGCGCACTTCGCATCGCCTCAGGATCATTTCTCTATCCCCGTCCCCACCCTCGTCTTTGCCGAAGTCGTTTTGACCAACGTTAAGGTAGAAATCGAGCTACAACGCCATCTACTTTGTAGATTACAAAGTAGCTGCCTTGATTTTATAGGCCTCACATAACCTTTATTGTACTTTAGTTTTGTGGCGTAAATGTGTCTATATGTTACTCGCTTCCAAGTGCCATAATGTGTACATATTATTGATAAATGAAATATATGATATATTTCTGATAATAATTAGTATAAAATCGAACTCTCTTCAGTTAAAGGAAATTTTTGGGGTTGATATGAAAATTTGATATTGATATTGTGCGAGCTAAAAGTTTATATGTCACCCTTCAGATAAGATCACAGCAACAGCAGTGTTCTTGCTGCTGTGTTCTGGTTCGAAGTGGGGTTCGAAGTTCGAATGGGGAAAGTTGGTATTCCTTTTTAATTTTCAACCCCCGACGCAAAAAGAGGGGTGTTATAAGTTTGACGTGTCTGTGTGTCTGTCTGTCTGTGGCACCATAGCTCTCGAACAGATGAAGCGATTTCAATATTTTTTCGTATCAAAGGGAATTTATGGGCGCGTGGTTTTAGATATGTTTGAATATTTTGAACTTATTTTGAATTGAATTTATTTTTAAAATATTTTTAATTTGAATATAGGTTTTGATGGAAATTGGTGGAGCCGTTTAAGTTTTTAAAGGTTTATGTCGGGGTTTTTTTAACCCTTAACTTGGCAGATATATTTTTTTAATATTATAAAAATATTCATACCATTTAACCCTTATGATCCAAGGATATCTAACAAAATAAACAAAAATAGTCTCATAAGGATAAATAATCACATGTATATTATGTGATACATTGCCAAGAGCATTAATAGATATGTTTATATTTCTATTCTCATGTATCTCCATAGATACATTACCAAGAAAAGGGTTAAACTGAAAACTTATTACAAAAAAAAAATTCTAGCCGTATTTGCTAGTAATGTTAACTTCCAGCTAAGCTCGTTGTTAGGAGTGGGTTCACGTCAATGCGGGGAGTGGGGATAGAACCGACGACCTCTCGATCGTCATTCCGACACACTACCCATTGGGCTATTGCCGCTTCAAATAATATCGAATCTCCTATTGCATTCTCGATTAATTGTTAATTAACGAAGCATTTGTTGTGTATCTCAAGTACAAACATTTATTGTAAGTATTTGTTGTTATAAAATTATATTTAGTATGTTATAAACAATTGGAAGCTGCATTTAAGTGTTAAATATAATATCATCAAAAGATGTGAAAGACCAGTGGTTTTGTGAAAATTAAAATTATTTAATACTTTAAAAATATATAGTTATTTCAATACAACATAAATAGAAGGCAGACATTCCGACTATAAAATTGTACATTCACAATAAATATTACATTAACAATAAATGAGGTCTATAAAAGGCAGCTAAATCCAAGTATGTGAAATATTCAGTAAGCTAT
>DWGW01000925.1:0-12651 GCA_018247775.1 Udranomia orcinus
AACTACGGTAAATTTTACTCAGTACAAAACATCTCGAAAGAAGAATTCCATCAGTTGTCGTGATTTAGTCATATATATATTTTTATAATTAGTAGCATGTCAATACATACAAGTAATTTTGTTAACCCCTCCCGCTAAGCTCGGCTTGTGTTAGGAATGGGTTCACGTCAATAGTGGGGAGTGGGGATCGAACGCATGACCTCTCGATCGTAAGTCCAACACACTACCCATTGGGCTATTGCCGCTTCAGTTAATTATGAGTTACTAATATTTTACTTAAGAAATATACACTCTTAACTAATTCTAAATCAAATAAAAACTGAAGAACGATGAAACACTGAATGTTAAACGTTGAACATTGAAATAGAAAAAGAAAAATATCTACTATAGTACTCTAGTATACTATATCAGACTACAGTACAGCGGGGAACAAGGATAGTCCATCAGGCTGGTTGGTAGCCAAGCTCAAGCCTTTCTCATCAGCTGCAAATGAACGCTTTTTGGGCCACGACTGGATTTAATTCAGGCCGCTGTAACAAAGAGCTTGTATACGAAATGTTGGTAAAGAGAAATTTAAATTTGAAAATAGTATTTTATTATACAACATTACGAAACTATTTTTATTATACAAAATTGCATATTTTGTCTAAACTATATTATTATAAATCGAAACAATATTATTATTCCTGTTTTCTGAAATGAAATGAACAAAATAATTGGTTTAAAACATTCTATCCACCCTATTCTGGCATACAATGGTTATAATTTACTCAACGAAAATTCGTTTCACCTATAATATGCACTTTTTCCACTGATTCTAATCAACCAATAACCATTAACTAGTCTGCTAATAGTGAAACTATTCGAAAAATAAGTTCAACTACGCCAGATTTACTCAGTACAGCTCGAAACAAGGATAGTCCATCAGGCTAGTTGGTAGCCAAGCTCCGAGCCTTCTCATCAGCTGTAAATGAACGCTTTTTGAAACTGGACGACGGATTTAATTCAGGCCGCTGCAACAAAGAGCTTGTACCCAATCGTTCGTAGGCATTTTTGTGAATCCTATAATATGAGGGCTGCAGAGGAAAAGATGCTTCAGTCACAAAGCACCTAGACTGAATTTATCAAAGTTTTTTTTGCTATTGCTGTACTTTTGTATTTTTTTGTTTATTTTTTGCCTTATATATCACTCTATACGAAAAACTTATATTATTTGTATTACAGTAACGGGTAAAATTTGAAGATGTTACAACAGTTTATTTTGAATCTACGAGTATACAAATAAATAGTATTGGAATGTGTGTTTGTAATATTATAATAACCGGTTTTTACTAAATGCTTATAGTACATATACAAAAATATTTTTTTTACAATTTTTGTTTGTCTGTTTGTTCCGGATTATCTCTGGAAGGGCTGGACTGAGTTTGATAGGACTTTCACTGACTTTAGCAGATGTAATAAGGAGTAAAATAGGCTTTTATTAGAATTAGAAAATAATTGAATAAATAATTCGGTCGTTTTAATTGAATTTTAAGTTACTTGTTTGTCTAGATTATGATTACGGTATTTGTAATAAAAATGTAGATAATACTCTGTTACGTGTAACGCTACGAGCTAACGATGTTCTTACTAACATACTCGTACAAGACCTTACATTCAGGACTCCTTCCGCTTACCCTGAAAACAAAGAGGTACTAATTTTAAAAGTCCGCTTAATTTTAACATACAGCGAGTGTAATTTGGCCCGGATTGTGCATAATACCTTCATTTGTATTTCCGCTGCAATACGCTGCCTAGGGTTGTCAATATTTAATTTTAATAATTATAATTAAACACATTGTTCTCCTACTGCCCTAAGGTTGACTGTCAGAGAATGCTTATAGCATTAAGTCCGCCTTTTGTCCATTAATTTGTATATGGTGCAAAAAAGTTTATATAAATAAATAAGCCATGTTCGAAGGTCATACTTCATATGGCTTCATATTTGCGAATTCGGCATATTTGGCTAACAATTACAAGTGTGGATAATATATTTGGTCTCATTTCCTTATTTCATATATAAAGTGCCTGCATCAGTCAAATACAAGCTATACCCAATATCAAATACAAATAGCCATGTGAAGTGTTTATCTAACACTTACTTATTGGGACTATACCTGTGACTTATGAGCCGGGACTATACTTAAAATGGGTGATAACTTTTCAGCCCATTTATTCAAGAGCTACGATATCACAGGCAGGCAGACAGACATCCGCGTATCGTAGATAAAAAATAACAAAACTATATTACGAGAAAACTTTAAATTGTATTATACACCAAGAAATATTCCTATTTGCTCAACTTCCTCATCAGTAATGAAGTTATATAACTATTATTTTTGTACCAAACAGTCATACAGCTCACTGGACAGCTAATCGAGCAAAACAAGTGGGGCAAAAAGGGATCTTTGTGATCGACACCATAATTACGATAGAGATCTCTATGAATAACCCTTTATTTGTTGATTATAACTAATAATACAATAGTAACAGTACAAATTATCTATGCGCAAAATAAGAAACAATTTTTACCGTAGTATCGTCATTGGCTTAAGCATACTTAGTACAAAGCTTTCGCAAGTGTGCATATAAATCAAAAGTTTTATTTTCAAAGCAGATATTGTGCGACACGAAACTAAGTCTACGGAATAACTTTATTTTGGCAACCCTCGCACGGAGATAAGTTTCAACCAAAAACATAATCTCCACAAAAGGTGTACAAGACCGCACTGCGGTGACTTCAGGACCAACAAAAACGTTGCTAGAAAACTTGGAAAGTAACATTCGCATTATCTATAGAAGTTATCAAAAGAACAGCAACTTTAATGCCTAATAGGAGAAGCGCTGGCGAATGAAATAAAATACATCAAAACTTCCAAAAGACAGAAACCAATAAATTGACACGAGACACTTTATAAAGTTTCGCCTGGCAAACTTCACGCAAAGATAAAGTTAAAAAAAAACTTATCTGCACAAAAGATCTACACAACCGCACTGCGGTGACCTGTGCAGGACCGACACAGAAGTTTCTGGGGAAATAAAAAAAAAACAATTTAAGTCGCAAACTTCGGTACAACTATGAAAAATATAGCCACGTTAAAATCCTTGTTTTGTATGACTCGTCTGTGTAATTCTTTTCAAAAGTTTCAAATTCAACTTTGGAACCCGCGCGAGTTTTTGTCTGTGCGGATTATTTGAGTTTTGTGTAATCTGTGGCATATGCGGGCAAGAACATGCTTTGGCTTTTTGGCGCGAATTCAAAGTGAAGGATTTTGCTTTTATGCTTCTTATGCTGAGAGGGATTCGGCCGGCTGTAATATGAATAGCTGTATTATTTGAGAGTTGACTATTTTAAGTACTAAGTATATTTATTTTTATGGAATGGTTTTGTTTACAGATTATAGACAGACAGATACAAACACAGACAGATACAGACAGTTAAATCCATGATGTTAAATGAAAATCTCATAAAACCATAAATAATTCTGCCAATATTTTGACAATAGCTCACTTACAAACTATACATAAATAAAATAATAGCCTACCATTATTATGGTATTCTACGATTGACTCTTTGTATTGTTTCTGTTCTGAAGTCATTTTTTGCAAAATTTATTACTTAAATACTTTTTTATGTTTAAGGTTTATTCAATCTCAGACAGAATTTCGACTTGTTCGAGTTTGGGGTGAATGCTTATAAGATCTGCACTGCGTGGTAATTTATTAGCTGAATGTCTAAAGAAATCGTAACTTATCATTACTAACACATTAGGCCACTCTTAAATCCTACCCAGATCACGGATAAGGCTAGATCTCCTTAACTTAAGCTAAGCGCCACTTAACACACGACATTAGACCATCGTTCGCGCCGTATTTCATCTGAATAAGAAAATTATACAGTTTTACGCGGGGCGATCGATCTCCTTTAGAAAATCGACGGGGGTAAGCCTCACTGATAAGAGAATCCATTTGTTTTCCGACTATAAGTACTTGTATTAGGCGGCGCCAAAGATCTAATAGACGCGATTCGGGTGCAAATACCTAAGGACGACGTATGGATTAGTGGTCTTTGTTTTAAGTCATCTATGTACAATGTATAAGGCATTGTTCTTCCTGCTGTGTTTGAAGGGTGTGGTAAGGAAGGAGTATATTTGTTTATGGGCGGCAGTGACCACTTACCAGCAGGTGGACAGCAAGCTCGTTTGCGACTAGACTAAAAAAAATATCCTTGGATTTAATGGAAACAGGAGTGGTGGACTAGTATCCCCGACGTAGGCAGTCTTGACACTATTTTTTTTTCTTTTAAAATTACTAGCATTTCAATACATACTAGTAATTTTGTTAACCTTCCGCTAAGCCGAAGGCTTGTGTTAGGAGTGTGTTCACGTTAATAGTGCAATGGAGGAGTGGGGATCGAACCCACAACCTCTCAATCGTAAATCCGACACACCCATTGGGCTATTGCCGCAATCTACTAGAATGTTTGTGGAATGTATTCAAAACACGCTGATGGAATACTTCCATTAACAGATAAGATAATCAAATTATGAAGAAATAAAAACAATGTTTGTTATTTCCGATAGCATTTAAAAAAATCCCAATGTTTTCCAGTTAATTAGACGTGTAACGTTATTTTTATAGACTGTATCAGATAAAACTGTTTTTATCGATCGCTCTCGAGAAACTGAAATGCGCAGTTGAAAAAATAACTTTTCCTACGCTTATTGTACTTCCATTTGTATTTTAGTAGGTTTTTAGCGGTACTGAGAAACGTTTAATAATTGTTTAAAGTGAGGAAAATATAAATAAAATTACAATGAAGTTTAAACACTTATTAAAAGTCTGAGTGCGGTTACTTCGATTTCAAAACAAACGTTAAATTATAATAACAAGCAAATATTGCTCGAAATTCTAAAAATAATATATGAATCGTCTAAAAAATCTCCAGTAAAAAGATAGTTACCGATAACTAGGCGAATGTTTTTACTGGAGACATTTTGCGATCTTTGATATAGTTGAATACTAGATTAATCTTTAAAGTAAACAATACTTAATAATATTTGTATGTACTTTGACATAATCTACTTCTAATCTGTATTTATCCGCACAACATGTACACATATTTGTATAATTTATTTTGTTTACTTTTCTTACTGATTTTTTAATATGTCTCTTCTTGATTTTTTAATATGTATTGCTTGATGATGAGATGACGGACGCTACGCATAATTACTTAAATCCAGTGTATTTCGCAAAACTAATCAGTTCTGCTGTATCTATTCTATTAGCAGCAGACAATAACCAGACATGGATGATTCTTCGAAACTGTGTGCTGATTTGTGATCGCAGGTACGAAATTATTCTCTAAACCCATTAAAAACAACCACTATTCTGCACACATTGGATTTACGACCGTATGTATGAGTCATAGAGTCTAAATTTGCTTGTGTTGTGTTAGCTGGATGTAAACAATGAATAGAGTACGCTGCGGGCACGGCAGCCGTCGGATACACGCAAGCTGTATTTAAAAATTTAACGATACATCTGGGTAGCCTATTGTCTTTTTTTTAACCGTAGTTTCGTTCGGATTGATGATAAAACTATTTTCCTTATCCTTCGGGAACAATGTTCATATTCAGTTAAAGTGCATGCTATATCTTCTTCTCTACTCGTGATACACTACTAGTAGTGAGTAGTACAATGAAGGAGAACGTAGAAACACAGAATAAAAGCTTCGGTTAAATTGTCATGTACCAATCATATAATACTTGATTGGTAGTTAAAAAATAACTTTGCAACAATAAGTGTAAACATAAAATAGGGACTTCATTAATAATTAACAGAAAATCCATGTTACCTTGTGGACTTATTAAGGTAACTAAATTCGTAAGTAAGGGATGCGCCTTGAGCAACCCCGAGTTAATGATATTTCAAACCCTTTCTATGTTTAGAATCCAACCAGAGATTAAACATGTTTTACTAATCTGGCGAAAAAGTGGCTATCTTCCTCAAGGCATTGCTATAAATTTTAATCGTGTAAACAAACAAAAAGCACATTTAGCCCTCGGTTACTTAAAATACAACGAACGGTGATACGCACGTAACAGATTTTAGACTGAACACACCCACGGAACAGACGTACGAGTTTTACTTTGATTTACACATGTATAAATAAGTCACGACTAACCCAAATATTGAAAATATTTTCAAATATTTCCAGAAAAATATTATCAGACTGAACTCTCAAAAAAGTAAATGTATATGATGATCTCAAAATTAGATTTTAATATAAGCAGCTATGTTTATAGAAATATATACGTATATCATAAATTAAGACGGATAATAAATTCCTTATAATCCATTGTAAAGCAAACGAACAACAGTCTATTGAAACATAACTAAAAATAATACACCAAAGTTTACTCCCTGGTCCACACCTACACTTTGCCAATTTCACTGAAGGAGAGTTCGATGTACGTAATTTAAATTATAATTGAGTCAATTGCTCAGCAAGTTTACTCGGATTAAATTTAACACATGTTCAATGCAGACCACGTGAAATGAGCTGGCTTCAAACAGTCTACAGTGTTGGATAATAAAGTCGATGTAGGTCACACGTGGTGAAGGGCTGGTGCATTTCAACTGGGTTGCCTATGACGTCAACGGCGCCCTACAAACTAATGCCAACGATTAATATAGCACGACTTTTTTAGAACGCATCCCGATGCAATCTAATTTCGTTTCATGTTTAGATATACGTCTATCATATATCATAGAAGTCTTATAGGAAGTAGTTGCGTTGTAACATATTCAAAGAGCTTAAGCTATTTGAATCCCCTTTATGTACTCATATATCTACTATCTCGTTCTCTCGTATCTACTAGTAAAAATTTAATGCTAATCCCAACTCGTTTTTTTCAATATTAAGTTCAGATATGCGTATTATCCCAGGTCCAGAAGGTAAGTGCTAACGTCTATGGACATCTGTAATCAACCCAGACTGAATTACAAGTAGTTCTATTTTGGGGCAATAACAGATACGTTCCTACAGAACACAGCAGATATAGCTGCTATTGAGCAGAAAATGGGTGTGGCGATAGTACCTATGGTCTAACCGGCATTGATGCCAATTTTGTAATTTTATTGTGGAACATTTATACAACAAGAAGAATGTTCAAGTCGTTTCAGGTTAGTATCCACAACCAGGTCGTTACGTTTATTGAAGGGTTTCGTACCGACGCGAGGTATGACTTATTGGATTTCTTTTTTGATAAAGTAACGTTTTCGCTAAATCGTATTAAACCTATAGGAAGTTTTCTATACTTCAGACCACATTAGTTTAAAAAGGCTACTGATTGATATAGAACGTTGGCACAGAATTCTGCTGTAGAAGAAGTAGAGCACATATCTAACGAATATAATAACAAATGGGAACGCTATTGAAACTGTTGCGATTACGTATGAAGCATTGACTTTATAGGATTAACCGACTATTTTAATAGTTCAGTATGCGTATTCTGCATTCACGTCACGAATTGGCGTTCGGTCGATCACAAAACATTGTTTATTACGACACACGAAAAGACATTTCCCGTCTCTGCTAATGTTGGCAGTGGGTGCTTCTAATTTCGGAAATCATCCATCACATAAAGGTTAGATCATAAAATGGTCGTACGATAACTGTTCCGCCCTTAGCATTTCACGCAGTGTTGATATATTTAGCGCATTGCCGCCCCATATGACGTCAATACTGACATTTGGGCCTTGGGCGGTGTGGCAATCGTTTCTAGCCTAATGGTCTGCGTGAGTTATTGCTGTAACTAATTATTATATGATGCCACGCTACTACTTTACAGATTTATGATGTAAACGTTACGGCACGAAAAATTGCCCATCATGATGAATAATGGAAGCTTATCTTGGCCGCCATGCAATGTTGGTCTGAATGCAAACATCGTAATATTATAGTTAATTTTGTTTCCAATTAACCTGAGTCGGTATGAGGCGTGGTGTGTTTTTAGAACACATGTAGCTTCAAATTGATTGTCGCTATAAATGTAGAACCTTCAAGGTTTGAGCATACGCGCAGCCAAAACTAATATTGAGGAAATTTACGTACTTGGCATTGTGAAGACAATGAATTTCGCGTAAACACCGCATAATTTATTCAGCCACAATTAATCTACCGCAACAAAACTAAAGGCCCGAGATAATCCTAAAACGAGATTGTTCTCGATGTGTCAGTGCAGGACAGAATTAACGAGACGTTTTATTGTGGTTCGTTGACCGAGCACGAACACACAGACGGGAAACATACAAACACGTAGGTGAACAAACCCAGACACAGGATCCGCGATTGGGAACGATCGACCGAATCCACTTGTTTACTAATAACTGAAGTGTGATGGAATACGCAGAACGATTCTCGTATATCGCCGCATGCACTTAGCTAGATCGCGCGAATGCATTTTGATCCGATTTAATACAGTTAATATTTCATTTCTGTTACTGAATTTACTAGTACGGCGTAGCTTTAAATCTCGATGAAGCTATTGATGATTGATGATTGAACTGAATAGACGTCTTTTGTTCGAGGATTATTCGTATAGCATGTACCATAAGAGCGAAATTAATTTAATGAACTCATAATTCAGGAAATTGATCCAATATTACTAGTATTGGTTGATAAAAGTGATAGAAATAATTTCGAATATATTGAAGCAATTGTAATTTTTATACTAACATAGAAAAGTTTATAATTATTTAAACATAAAAAGATGACATGTTAAACAACACAATTCTCTTTTCTTTGAAGATCAAATCGAACGTAATAAAAATGAATCCAACATTTGAGATGTTGAGATGCCTCGAGATCAAAACCGAGATATTTTATTAACAAGAAGGGTGAATATCCCAATCACGCGTAACAACCTCTTGGATATGTACATCGAGGATGACAAACGTAATAAAAATAACCGCTAACGTTACTAAATATTCATGAGACGTGCAAACAAAGGGAGTCACGTTTTTTGTACCATCCTTGTAATTTTATAAGATACGAGTATATCACGTGTAACGATTTTTTTCCATCTAGACGTAGTTCCAATGTTTGTAGAAACTAAAGTGTGTGAGGAGAGGACAAAGTACGATAAACCTGTCAACGTAGCTCTAACGTGCTAGTCAAGATTAGTATAGGCTAGTATTAAAGGTGTTTAATTCCATAGAATTCCTAAAAATGTACTATTTATTGCAATTTTAAGTGGAAATTTTTTTTAATCTAAATTTTTGAATTTCGTCCATCCATCGATTGCATCAGTTTCACTATTCTCTAACACTTTTCACTAGTCTAAATTATTGCGATAAATATGGAAATGCTTAATTAAAATAAAAAATACATGAAAATCGTTAGGAAGTTTGAAACTGAATATCGATTTGATTTAATCGTTTATTACTTGAATTTTTAAAGGCAGTAATTGTACTCTTTTTAATTTGCCCACGGCTGAACCACCGTCACGTCAATTTTGCTTTACAGCAGCAGTGTTAAAATGTATCACGAACGATTTAGTGGTAGTAGCTTCTGTCAAATGTGTTAGTGAACAAAGATCTTCATCTATGCTAGCTATATTACTAAAAATGATATTAGAAATTAAAAATCATTTAACAATACTTTTAACAACCCATAACAAATTTTTGGGATGGGATGTAATGGATGCAAAGATGGATATAAATAAAATAAAATTATAATAAAGCGATAAATCAAATGTTCATGTTCAGTGTAAACATGAATGAAGTAAATAAACTCAACGCAGACGCGCAGTCTGTAGTTTTATAAATGTAACCTCTGATGCCTATGTAAATATACGAGTATATGTCAGTAACGTCGGTCTTTGTGTGGTTATGAAAGAAACGTTACTATTTGATGTCTAATTGTAAGTTTTATATATTAATATACCTACGACTCAAACCTTTTATACCTATAACTAGTTATCTATAACCGTTCTTGAAGCTGTTTGTATTTTGGTTGAAAGATAGTACGACACGACGAGAGACTTAATGCGTTCCATTTTAGTTGTCTCTAGCGACACATTTGTTGTCGAATAAACCGAGAATACAATATTTTTAGTTATTATAAGGTATACAAATACTTGTTATATAGATAAGCGTGTTTCGCTGTAAACCGGAGCATCATCACAGGTAAGTTGACCCGAAGGGATTATCGTAAAAATCACATGGGTGATCCTAACAAATCTTATGGACTTACGAAAAGTTGATACTAATTTGTCATAATACGAAGCCATAATTATTATAACAATAAAAGTAACTTGAGTACATGCGTACATTATAAATATCAACATATTGTTATAATAAACCTAAACAAACATTATAAGTGCAATATCTTTTAAATGAACAAAGTCTAAAGTCGTTTTAAGAAATACAACCATAAGAATACACTGTGGCTAATAGCTAAGCGTATGGTATTGAGAGATGTAAACGCAACGATCTAAAATAGTATGTATGCCTTCGTTCCACTTCCTTATTGAAAGCTTCCGTAAACAAGATGCGAATTTACTTAGAAAAAGATAATTGATATTAATTCAACTTCGTTATAATTTTCTATAAGTCTAAGATTAAGTTCTTTGTGTTAAATGACGTAAGCATTATAATATTGTGAGATTGTTATTGCCTTTGTCTTTAAGCTTTTGTTATATAAGATCTTCTATAAAAAGATCGAAATTGAATATATCTTAAAAAGCTTATTTAACATTAATTAACAAAATAAAATTTCTTTGTATACAGTTCCATCTAATGGTGAGTGAGATAAACAGATTAAAACATTATAACAATTGGAAACAACTACCGAAATAGCACTTCCAAATGGTAGAATCAAAGGAAGGCACTTTATTTGAGTCAAACAATCCATACTTGAAGACCATGTTAAAATTATGTATAAAGTATATTATAAAATACTGAAGAATATAAAGCTACGATAGCTACGTCGTATCGAAAAGTTTTATCATTAGTAGTGTCATTAATACCTCATGACAAAGGAGTAGTCTGGCACGTTCCTCCATTGAATCTCATTGTATAGTATAAGTATATAGCTAATAAAGAAATGATTACGCGACGTACAAACATAATTGTAATTATTTATGATACCAGAAGAACAGCGGAGCAGATAAATTTTAATAAAAAAAGAACAGATTGGGACATGATGTGAGATGAAAGAGAGATATAAAAATGTATGCCAATTTAACACTGGCGCTTCTCGGAAAAGCGAGGACAAAGTTTGATCAAAATTTAAGACAATTTATAAGAGCAACGTACAGGATTATAGACTGTATTATGAAGATCTAAAAACGTTAATAGAAAAGACGATTAAGCCAGTGGCCCATCGTGCTTGTAAATTAGATTATTTTAATGCACTATATTTTATATCACAAGAGTTTTAACGACTTTAACGAAAAGGACTTTAAAAAAATTGCTGCCAGACTGTCTGTTTAATAAAAAAATGCCAAATTGACGTCACTTTCATAGTTCAGTTTCAAATGATTCGCTATAATAATAAGCCTAGGTGATTTTCTGTCTCACTTATTTCAATCTATAAAATTGAGACGGGATTCTAATATTCGATTCAAAATAACACAGATTTCTAGAACATTCGACGTACTATTCTCATATGTCGTCTTATTTTGTTTTGATATGTGGGTGTAACGTTGACTGACCGTTACGAGGTTAGACGTTTAAAATACTTTCATATTTAATAAACTTCTTACATATTTTTGGTATTATACTTAAATGTTATGTGAATTTATGAATTACAATTCTAAGAAAATATTAAGTAATGAAATCACAGTTGCTTTTATTAAACACATTTCCTTACCTACGTGCTAATAATCTGTGACGAGTTTGAAACCAACTTATTACTGTAATTTAATTATTGGCTGTTATCAATCAGCTCTTGTCCAATGTATTTCATTCACTTATAGAATAACACTTTTCATAGGTTTTGTTTCTACAAATTTCCAAAAATACTGACGATGATGATGAATGATTAATCATATTTGACATGGACATTAGAAAGGTTATATAGTAATGCAGGTAAGTATATTATATAATAATAAGGAAAACAGGAAAACAAAATATACATATCTATTTTCATGCCCAAAGATTTTAATATATTATAAATGGTATAGCATTTCTGTTGCGGGGATTTTCCTTGAGACCTTATTACAGTAACCAGTTTGAAGACACGTACTTAAGCACCTTCTTAAAACATGATACAATATTTCAATAAGACATTATATTTGTATGTATATACAACCACATTTATTATTTATTCACCTTATCTGCCTAAACTCTATACAAACAATATTGTGCAACACCTGCAGTTGATATTAAAATAAATAATGTCAGTCTCTCCTTCACTGGGGACATATCTGTCGAATCGTTCAATGTACTCTGGTCAATAAGATCTTTCGTTCGTATTGTGTTGTTTAAGGTTTATATAATAAAAATGTAATAACTTTAATAATTTCTACTTCTTTGCTAATATTTGAGGCAAATTTAATTTTCTATATTAACCATATGTAGAAAATAATGATACAATCAATC
>DWGW01000926.1:0-12650 GCA_018247775.1 Udranomia orcinus
GGGTACGATCCTCACTCCCCCATTGCACTATTGATGTGAACCCTCTCCTAACAAGCCTTTGAGCTTAGCTGTTGGGGTCAACAAAAGCAATTTGTATGCGATCTACACAGATTAAGATTAGTGTTTCTTTGATAAATATAACATAAGATTATATTTAAATCTAAGATAAGCCTATAAAACGCACACACGCTAACATACTAACATAACAGCTACATAATACATCTATGACGAATAAAAGAATTATGTTCATATAAAATTTTCCCTACTGTCATTTGTCTTTTAATAAACGACATTAATATTTACATACATCTTAATACTAATTATGCGAGTTTAATAGTGAGGTCATGACTATTTTCCTTAACAAATAGTAAAGGCAAAAATAAAGATTTTTCTGATGTGAATAAATAATGTATTCATTCATTTTATTTATATACGGCGCGATAGATTAAAACGAGTATTTCCAAATTATACTAAAAATATGATTAGGATTGATTGGTTCTGTAGCCGTATGACTTAGTGCCGGCAATTTCAAAGACATTTGTATTACACGTTTGTAAACACACGTCTGTACTACAAATAATGGTGAGTATAGTTGTTACTGGTTAGAGTCAAAGGAGATTGAAATATAAAAGTTTTGAATTCGGCGATGTTGCTCTTTCTGATGATGGCTCTACCTTATCTCTATCTTGTCTTGACGTGTCTGTGAGTCAATCTACATGTCTCTATAATCTTGAAACACAAACGTCGTTCTCCTATTACAAATATCCTAACAAATATACCCTTAAGACCTACATTTTATTATAGGCAGACACTTACACATTTTACCAAGTGTTTTTTAATTATGAAAAACAAACAATACACTCTATTATCCATCCAGTTAGTGGCAATAGCCCAATGGGTAGTGTATCGGACTTACGATCGAGAGGTCGTGAGTTCGATCCCCACTTCATTTGCACTATTGCACTATTGACGTGAACCTACGCTTAACACAAGCCTATGAGCTTACCTGGAGGGGTTAACAAAATTACTAGTATGTATTAACATGCTACTAATTTTATTTAAAAAAAATTTAAATATCATAAACCTAAGTTTCGGGATTCGAACCCGCACGGCAGTTCAGTATGGTGACATTATAAGCGACAGTTCGTATAAAATTTAGGTACACGTAGAGATATCTCTATCTGCGTTATTGTGTAAGTGGAACGACGTTTACGTAAATACCACACAAGTGTTCAATAAATAATTATTCAATCATTCCAGACTTTCCGTCGTCATAACAGAGTTCTAATCTATCAAAGACATTCATAAGCGGCATGATATAAATTATAAATAAACGACTCAGTTGGAGACTTTAATGCATTTTAGTCGTGAACTAAGAACCAGGTATTTCGTTTCCATACTTTAATGTAATATAGCTTATAGTACCAATTTTATGTTTGGTTGATTGTTATTTATTAATTATTTATAATTATACAGTTAACGTGATAGAGTTTTCTTTAAGTTCCACCTTAATTTCGATGACTTTTATGTGAATAAATAGTGGATTATTTAATACTCATGGTATATAAACTCATCGATAGGAATAAGCCATTTTCAAATTTAGAAACTATGGAGTGAAAGAATCTAAAAAAGGTTAATAGGTTAATCTATTTAGGTACATTCATTTACGATTCTATTGAAAATCATTATGAAATAAATGTATTTTATTAATTTTGGAAATATGATGATAATACTTTTATTTCAGAACTAATAACTACATGACAGCATAAATTATTATATGCATACAAGGCTGCTTTCTCAAACGACCCCCAATGAACACAACCACATTTGAAACAAACTTCTGTTACTAACATAAATAGTCTCAATAGGCACTAACTAAAACCGTACACGAAGGTTAGGTAGGTCCCCGCTAAATAAAATTACAATAAAAACGTTAAACAAGAGGCCGACGATCCGTCTGCCTCTCGCGCTCCGAACAAATAAAATGTAAAAAAGGTGAGCGGTGCATTAAGTGCATATAAACATGTTGGTGCAGTGTCAATATTTGCGGGCGCTTTCCCATGGGAACCTGTGCCCGCAAACCCGCGCTAAATCACTTCGCTGCGACTTGCCACTTACGACTGCACCACCCGCTTTCCTTTTTTGCCATTGAAATGTCAATTTCTTTACATACATCCCGAACCCCTTCCCTAAACTGACTAAAGCCTTACTTTCTGTATTGTTTGGGCCTTTTTCGTTTTCCTTTTTAACATAGCGGCTTTTAATTATCGTATTTTATTTTGCGGTACGAATTTAGAATAGGCTTGGCTATTTTAGATGTGTAATATGCATATTCAGTGCAGTGCTAGATTTGTATGGTTAAATTCTTTTACAATTTTATCAATAATATATATATGTGTATGTATACACAGTGTTTGTGATTTTAGTTTTTACATTATTTCATTTTACAATTGTAATTTTTTATCATCTGCCTCAGATTCTCATGATCCAGCCAGGGTTGACTGGCAGAGAATGCTATTAGGCATTAAGTTTAACCCATTGTATATCCTGTACTGTAGGAAGTGATGCAATAAATTAATAAATAAATATCAAAGATGAACCAGCCATTATTTACTTATTAGTTTGTAAAACGACATGAAAACTGCGTAAGATTGTAGCTCTAACATAAAATATGTAAATTTATCTAAGGAATTTTATCTTAGTAGATGCAATAAACTAAGTACAAAATAAATTGTCGGTATTGTATTTATAATATTTATTGTACTCTGAAATACGATAGCGAAATCTTAAAATATTGCTAGAATTGTACTCCACTTCAAGGTTTAAGGTTCTTGCATACTTAGGCATGTTATTGATATCTACTAAATTATACCTTTTGAAACTACCATGATAATTTAACTAATAATAGAGTTTTCATTACAATCCAATTCAACAGTAACCAATGAATATTATATACGATAAACAAACTAAAAAAATGTTTTACAATAAACAACTTTAGGAAACTTAAATCAATTTACAAGGGTAACAGATGAAATTCCACGTTCAGCTCACAAATCGTTGTTTATTCTTTATTGTTCAAAATTGTCGAATGACCACGAATATTTGTCGCGTGATGTCAGGAGCCAGCATGAAGAGAGATAAGGTAATTGTAAATGCGTGTAGCTGTCCCTCGGATATATTGCGACGGGGAGGCTGCGCCGACCGCCCGGGCGCATCCTTCCTTACCCAAGCAAAGGTGAGTTTTGCTAACAATGTTATCTCTTTCCTCGGTTTCTCTGTATGTTTGTTCGTGTAGGAGTAATCACTTACAAGTAAAATTAACCAGCGAAAATTGTCACCTTGCCTTTGTGTTTTATTTTTCAGACACAAACTACATAAAAACGTTAATGTAAACAATATTGGATTATTAGATTAATTATAGGTGTAAACTATAGGTAATAACTAATAAGGGATTTATTAACCGCTTCCGGCCCGTTTCGAGCAAATGTCATAGACATAGTAGACATAATTTAAAATGAGGAAGGAACACAAGGGTATCAAATCTTGTATCAGAGCAGGCGCGGTGTCCCGACATGTGTATCTGTGCGCAGACGCAGGTATCTACCTGAGATGGAATGCCCGATACGCTTCTATAATGATGTTAAAACAAACTGTTAGGCTGTCATTAACGCGGCTCACAACCAAATGGGGGAGGCCCATTATAAAAATTTGTCCCATCCGCTTCGGTCCAAATTTATGGTTATCGAGATGCCCCGTTTTTCTTAGGCCATCGAAATTTTATTGTCCCATGATTTGAGTGGGAACGCAGATAACGATGTTTTGGATTGGGATTCGGTATCATTTAGGATTTAAGCGATGAATGAACACGTTGAGCCAGTTTTATATAAAGGAAGAGTCGGGCGTGTGACACAAAAATATGAAATATCTATCAAGAGATTTTAAAAAAGATTTCACGGGTAGAGTGGGTCTGACTCTGGTGTAGCTTGGAAATTAGGATATTTAGGTGAGGGACTCAGTCATAAGATAAATGCCACTTCTATTTCATAATTTAAAAATATTTTTTGATTAATTTGTATCGTTTGGCGTTTGTTGAGCTTATGTGGATTAATGCACACGGCTTCGATAAAACCTGATTTATAGTGCTGTTTTAAGACATTATTAACCAGAATGTTATCCTCTTAAACCTATGTGCACGTAATACAGGAGCCACTGGATTGCTCGTTATGTATCGTATTTTATGGACGCGATCTGCGGTATGCAAAACTCGCCTTCGATAATCACGTACACGAATACCAGTTTGGATTTGCAGTCATCGAGATTCTGTTTTATTCAATTTCAACCTTAACGCAATCTTAGAGTACGAAAACGTTTCGTAGTTTCATGCCCACGTATTTAACTTTCCAGGTGTGTGTCTACTTACTTCAATTGATCCTCATACTGTTATAATTATATTCTTGCTATTTGTAATTTAGGCGTATCTCCACTTTTCATACATTTTTCAAGTCAAATGTACGTCCATTTGATTCTTTTAAATTTAAGAAATAGCACCATCTTCTAATTGTTTGGAAGTGTAATTATTTTAAAAGGAAAGTGTAATGTATGGAGATATTTTGTCTTAATATTCGTAATGGTTCGATTGCCATTCACTTTGCTGGTGACATCAGATAAAGACAGCTCCCGTAGATTTTTCAATCATAGTGTCTCAGCGATAACATGCAAGTTACATTGCTAATCAAATTGCGCCTTGTTGATGTCATGTTGTCACTGCTTGTGACTATAACAGTGCTTACTATATATATATACATAGTATTACAGTAAGAAAGCTCTGTATTTTATGAGAAGTAGATGCAAAAAACAGTACTTACAGTGCAACTGATACTAAAACATTTATTAACGTTGATCAATATGGAAACGTCCTGCCTATTTAAGACGCTAAAACCGTTTATGCTAGTTTGTTGCACAAAGAACGTTTAAACCTTTATAATACGCCTTTTATTAGTACAGGACTTCAAATGATAAGAGCGAAATAATACCTTTAAGGCCTGAGTTAGACAGTAATATCATCGAGTTATCACCGTGAATTCTATTACCATTATTAACAGTCGTTGCTTTAATACTTTTTACCTCCAGAAAATCTATACATTTCCATACCCTAAATACACAGAAAATATATCCAGGGTTGGATTACCCAAAAGTTCGGTTATAGATTTTGGGAGTCAGGCTGGTGGGGCACGTCAAAAGACCATCACCGTTATCACGCGGCCGCTTTGATTGTTTCGTAGTGCTGTGTCCCCGTGACAGCATGACGAATGGTCTGATGCAACCGATAGATAATAACGAAGACGTGTCCACCACTACCCGCTCGCTGTCCTGTCACCGTCAAAAAACAAATAAGGTCTAATGATCGATCGGTAGACCTCTGTTTTGGACCCTTTAAAATACGTTATCTCCGTCCAGACTTAGGCTGGTCACCGTATATTTTATGAGATAGCTTTGTTAAAATGTCGCAAGCGCGAAACTGGTTTACCGTTTCTAATAATCTTACACCTCGTAGTTCGGAAAACTCAAGACAGGTGGCATATGTCATCGTTACGGACGGCAGTAGGTCACTGCACTTATTTTTATTCATAAGCGTTCGTGGCACCTAAACACCAATTTGTACGTCTAGAAATGGCAAAGATAACTTTTTGTGGATGCGGCAAATATTTGCTACTTCCAGTTGGAAGCTATAGCCCTGTAAAGCTTAGTTTGCTTTATTTATCACTTGCGGTTGCGAACCAGAATAACGACCGAGCTAAAAATAGATGTTAAGCACACCTTACAGCTATTATTATCAATTGTCCTTTTGTATTTCAATGCGCATGTAATGGATTATAATTTTGTTTAATTTACTGTGATATATTTATCAAAGCATGTTTCAACACGTTTCGTACCTGCTCGTTTGGTTATTTTGGTTGTAGAACGAATACACAACGGATCCATCCCAATATGTAGCTACCAACTTAGGATTCTACAGTGGTCATGTGGTGTCAATTTATGTATTTACATTTAGCGCAGCCGTAAAATGGAATATTGATGAGGGCGCACCGTTTGTGTATTACCTTCCACTAGCAATAGAATATTTAAAGTTCTAACTTAATCAGGCTTAGGTTTCAATTAGAAGGGTCGGCCAGCTTCGAGGGTCGTACAAACGCCACCGTATATCATATAAACCTCGTTATTACATCCAGTGCCTGTGTTATTAATAGACGCAGTTGCATAAACTTTAATAGTTGCATTTGTCAGATAGGGATTGGTGTCATTTGCACTTGTAAATATCTAACGTGTGTTGCAATATATTGAACTAAACATCAAAGGCGTTCAAACAATTTGTGGTTTATATAATATGTTCGAAATTTTCACTTTTGACGTTAAAAAAATATATTGTCCTTATAAAATGAGGAAAGGTTGCTGCCATGCAGTCTAAGGTGACTGTAAAATATAAAGGTAATATCTTAAGAATTCCACTAAATTCGGAAATGAAGCGCTTTAAGATCACTGGGTCGTTTCTAAGTTATATTTCTAGCAGTAATATAGTTCGGATTTAATTGTAGCCCATGTTCAGTATTTTAAATTAATTTAACTTAGTATTCGAGTAAGTATTACTTTGTACTAACATTGTGAATTTCATTGACTAAGAAAGATAACCTTTACTGAACAAATTGGTATCAAATGAAATCAAGACGTACGCACGTTTGACTAAATCAAACTTTCAGAGGTACAACACTAGGTACCTGTGAAGATATATGTTTCCAGCAATGAGACACTAAATAATGATGTTAATTACGTTTTCCTATGTATTATTTAGCTCATATATAGTCCCTATTTTGCAGCGAACGTAGGAGAAATGATCAAGATAAAGAATCTCGGATAGATTCGACAGTGATCAGGCTATCCTGAAATAATTTAAGGCTTTTTAAATAACGTTTTTAATTGCAAGGCTTAATTTAAGCCAAGCAATTAAGTGTTTGATGATCGAAAACTTGTCAGGGCAATAATTAGGATTATAATAAAGTAAATGCGTTTGGTAGAGTTGGTAATAAAATAGATAATAAACATAAACAATTTGCAAAATGTTAAAGCGATACAATCCAAGACAAATCATTTATGAATTATGCCTTAAAATGGCAAACGTAGTGTGGGACGCTCTTCTGCTAGATGGCGCGACGATCTGCGCAAGGTGGCGGGAAGTAACTAGATGAGGAGAGCCAAAGACCGGGCTCAATGGTGTGCTTTGGGAAAGGCCTATGTCGAGCAGTGGACCGATGTGGGCTGATGGTGATGACGTGGATGCCTCAAAATGATTTTTCTTTGCGGTGAAATGTATATGTCCTTGATACGGAGTCGATCGTGAAATGTTGAACAGTTAGATACGTTGGTTGGGTCCGAGGCGTCCGAGCAATGTGGCTTCGAGTATATCAAATGTTAAGTCAAGCTATCAAGTGATGGGGGCATTCCGTCGCGGGATTGAACCGCACGCGCGGCGAGCGGCAGAAATGTGGCCGCAACCCGACACCGCCGCGCCGCCGCCGCAAGGTCGGCTACTGCACTGCGCATGCGTGACCTAGCCGCACCACACACCACACACCACACCACACAACACACAACACATCACACAACACACACCACACACCATTGCCATCGGTGACAATTTTCTTTTTCCAACTTATTTTACAAAACGCAAAAGACACGAATGACAACATCGCAGAATTCCTTTGCAACGTATCTAAGTAGGTACAAAGGTGCATTTATCGGGTTGAATTATATTACACCACCATTAAGACCGTAGATACCTAATCTGCAATGTGTAAAGTACGCACATAAATGTCATGATTTACTATGGAGTCGTAAATACTTATGTTAATAAGGTGCGCTAGAGCCAGCGTATCACTGCGTCGATTCTATTGCAAAATGGAAACGCACCGGAGCTCAGGCATGTTCGTACTTCGTGCCTAAGTAATATTTCCTTCGCTTCGCTTATGCAAATGCAGTATATTGACATACAATATACATGGAAATATATGAAGTGGACGTGTAAAAGTGACAGCGACTGTGCCTGCCATCGCGCACCGTAAGGGGAGCGCTACACTCCGCGCTACGGCCCGCGACCTACATGCTACATGCCTTGAGATTCGATACCCACGTGGTCACGGCTATCTAAATCGAATGGGCCTTCAAAGTTACAATCAATAAACATACGCACGTTTGCCTCAGCTACCCTATATTATATATTTCATTCAATAATACTGTATTCTTTAACGTGCTAACAAGATGGCAACGTGCTGTAATTCGTCTTAGGTATAGATGAAGTACAGCTAATTGATTTATCTATTTATCTATCATTACTTATTGTATTTTTGACAAGTAAAGCAACCTTTTGTTGTCATTGTCTTAACATCCCTTAGGTTCTCTTTATTGCCTATCCTATTAGGTAAAAAAAGTTAGGATACGTTGTACGCTATTCGGCGATCATAATCGACGTAACATAGACGAACATTAGTCGTGTGATGTTTCGATACGCGGAGACCTTTGGCTCGAGCGGGGCGCGACAGCACCTGCAAGACGCGATAATGGTCCTCGTAATGTCCGAGATTTATGTCGATGAATTAAAATGAAATGTCACTTAATTTAATCAACGTTCCCCGCGGCGCGCCCGCACATCTGCGCGAGCCGCTACAAAATAAGCGCGGATGAATCACTTTGTTTTGCACTTCATTCTTGGAACCGATTAATAATTATTATAATTTATCTCGCCGATAAAACAATAATTAACAGCGTCGGTAGTCATACGAGACGTCGTATAAATTTCCTAATGTGAAACCTAGTGTAACATGATACGGAGAGCGAACAGGTTGCTGGTACACCTGTGAAGCTCACGTCAACTCTGCTAATAGACCATTCAAATTAGCTTTTAATATTTTCCAAAGATCTTGATCACTGTGTCCATCGTATTCGACTTTCCACGCGCAATAAAATTTCAGCGATAATCCGTTTATAATAAACGGCAAGTGATCTATTTGTTGGACAATTAAAACGTATTTCATTCTTGGGATACAACTCGCGCTATTTTGATACGTGTAAAAAATCGCATTTTCAGTAAGCGTAGAGTTCCACGGTTTAGAGTGAAATTGGCAACGCGTACTGGAGGCATATAGCAGCTTCATCATGTGTCGCATTCATGCTGACTTCACCAAATAAGGGCAGGTCGTTGCTCCGTGGTCTTTGTTTAAAAAAACACAAGTCTTTTAAACGTGTACGGAAAGTCAATTGCGGTTGAGTAATGTGACAAAAGGTAACATTTGTATTTCAAGTATTTGTGAAGAATTAAAATGGTCGTGAGAGTGAAATTTATTTGTTGGAATAAATCACTGCCTTGGACCGTTGCGAGCTCGTACTTTGCTTAAGTTTTACGTATCAATGTGCGTTCTTACAAGATTTATGTTAAGATTTTTATGTTATAATATGGAAAGAAATTTGAGACGCGCGGTTTAATTATAATTGTGGATACGTATCATTTTATCCTTGATATACAATACCTTGCTAACTAAATCAATTTTGCAAATGTATTCATAATTGTTATTGCTATGATAATGGTCTGAATATAGATTTTCTACGGTTCAGGTTGGTGGGGTATCGGGTGTCGTGACAACACGGGCTCTCAGAGCTGCCAGGTGTGTACCTGGGACATTAATCGTCGATCCACCTTCTTATAGATCACAATCGAAACCAGTTTTATTATTTTAAAGTTGTAACTTGTAAATGACGCAAGTCGGTGGTACGCGCAGGTGGTGCGTATACGGTAACATGAGGACGGAGACATACGGTCGCCGAGAATAACACACTCGTGTCGAAATCCTTTAACTTATAATGTATTCCGTTTTGATTTTATGCAGCTTATCTAGTCTTAGTGTTCCTTGGGCATTTACGATCCATTCAGAACTAAATACGAGTCGTACTTGGAGATAAATTAGTTACTTACCAAGTACAAGATGGCATTTATACTTAACCAATGCCAGAAAACTAAAACTGGAATAGTTTGAAATAGATTAAGGTGTTGTGATATGTGGTCCTGTTCTTACCTTTCTGATTTTATTTCTATTTCAATTATATCAATAGTTATAACTATTCTACCACGCTATTCGATTTATCAAAGGTATCCTTTTTATTTCATTTATTCATCCAAAACATGGTCGTAAGCTTAGAATCTAATATCCGTGTTAGTATAATTGTGAGCTGGAATAAACTTAACAATAAAAAATAAATACAAAATTACTTGATAATGAACCATGTAGGTAAAATTAACATCAAAAATGTACCTAGCAGGCGTAGATGATCATTAAATACAATAGGGCGCATAATATTGACGTAAACTGACATTTCTGTGAATCGAGTGACAGAGATCACAAGGTTAGTTGATACTAATGTGAACAGGGCCGTATAAATTAATTAATTCCGTGGAGTCCACAACAAGCGATAAAATGTCATCGTCCTGTTCCCTTCCCGCATACCGAAACACTTTACGGTTTGAACTGCAGCTAGTTAAGTTCTTAAGTCGCCGGGAAACTTTGGTGTATGACCAATAACATATAGAGAACAATAAGGAACAGAACAGAAAGAACGCACATCTCAATTCAAATGTTTTTCCATTTAAGTACGTATTTGATTAAAGAATGAATTCTTACGAATATTTTTCGCGAGTAATTATAGTTTTATGTTATTACTTTTAATAAAGATTTTTATGAATGAATATACAATGTTTTTTCGTAGTTTATGGGCAATCTGTGGTAGGTACCTTCGAGCTATAGTAAACCGGGAGAAAATAGCCGGCGGAAAGAAGCCGCTTCACGTCTTTTTATAAAGACGGGTACTATTATACATTAATTACATTTTGACGGACATTAATGGGGCTTCCCTCTTTGTACTCGTATTGCGTCGATAAATAATTTTGTTTAGAAGCAAAAGACGATCTCTGACGTCACAAAAAGATAATATCCAAACAAATATTGGAAACGACAATTTCATTTTCCAGTTCCATTTAGTTCGAAGCCGGTTTGATCTGGCTGGCGTGTGTGGCGGTATGTGCGATACGTAATGCGACACGGTCAGGCGGCGCGGCGTCATCGCGCGGCGCCCTATCGTCTACCGACCGCCTATCATTATTCCCATCCAAAGTATTCACCAAACGACTTTTTTATCCAGACGTTTCGGTGCAACGAGACGAGAATACGGAAAACCGAATTACACTAAACTGCCACGCGTGATGGAACTTCAAACGCACGGTGAGGCTAGCAAGGGGCGCGACATGACAAGGAATGCTAGAGTATACGCATGTATGAACAAGTTGTAGGTACAAAGGAATGAGGGGATATTGAAATTGAATATTTGTATAATAGACCTAAAATGCTGTACACTTTAACACTACTTACTGATTACGTTAGTTATCCATCATTGAAGTAGAAACGTGTCGCTAGTTCTGAGGGATATTATCGCCTATATGTAAGCAGCCTAAAAAACAAATAAAGTAGTTGACCTCAGTCTCCTCTCGGTCAAATGATGCGACGGCAAAACCTTCTAAATATTCAAATAACATAGGCTTTCGCTATTTTATCCAATACCAATCTCAATTCAAATATAATATAAAATTTGTTATGTAATGCAAGTATAGAAATTTCGGTGTTCGGAAATTGGGCTTGTTTAGGGTAGGTTAAACTAGGTTTAAGGTTAGTTAGATTGAAATTTATATAATTAGATAAACATACTTGTTAATGTGAACACAGAATTGCGCATAGCTTCGCAGATCGAGTCGATCATAGACTATTAACAAGCCACTAAAATGTATACACATTATTGAGTAGGAAACAATAATAACGTGCTGTTAACGACCATTAAAACGTGACGATTATGAGCGAACCATCCAGAGACTTTGTTTTAAATTGCGTGTAGTTGTCAGATTTATTTTTCTGCGACAATGTGTACCAACCGGATAAAGGCACGCTCGGCATCGGGATTCCATTTATATCTCTGTTTTCCTGTACCGGTGCGGGCACCGAGAGCGATGCTCTGGGCAGTACCTCATTCCTCCCGCGCACACGTATAAAATATATGAAGCTGACTGACCAACGCGTAGCCGAAATCGATTTGTCGTATTACTTCTTCCCAAACTTTTTAAGCAGCAGATTGAGGCGTAAAATGATTTTGTAAGTCAACGAATCCTATACATGTAGAAGATATAGGAAATATTAGAGAGCAGGAATAAATAATCACGGGTTTTTATGTTCACTCAAATATTTAAAAACAACAAAAAAACGTGTTTATGGCAGTGTTTATCGGTTTTGAACCAGGAAAAATCTGTAGGCAAAACACTTATCACTATTTTTAACTTTCGTCACACATATTTGAAGTCACCGTGCTGCAGCATGGTTTTGGTGAACATACGAGCCAGCGACCGCGTGTGTCAATATTAGTCCATTACCATCTGCTTATAATATAAAAGTCTACTGATTTTGTACCGATTTGATGTAGGGAAGGATTAATTATATTCTCACTTAATTACTTCTCTTTGAATAGTAATACGCTTTAAATGGAACAAGATGACATACGTGCCAGGTAAA